>CAKAOI010026312.1:0-74651 GCA_916701655.1 Sebastiscus albofasciatus | reverse complement strand
GACATATATATACATACATATATACATATATATGTATATATATACATAGACATATATATATACACACATATATATACATAGATATATATGTACATAGACATATATATGTACATATATATACACGCATATATATACATATACAGTATATACACATATATATACACATATATACATACATATACATATATATACATACACATACATATATAAATATATATACATATATACTGTATATATGATGATCATGATGATCATGATGATCATGATGATAGAAAATTATGTCATATAATAATTCCATAAGTGCTGTGTCAGATTTTTCCTTGAGAGTTCAGCATCTTGAAATCTATGAATAGTATCAACTTATCTCATGGGAGGAGGAGGAGGAGGAGGAGGAGGAGGAGAACACAAATGTATGAAGCATGTTTAACCGTTTGTCTTCCAGTCAGTCTCCTCCCTCCTGGAGGTCCAATGGACTATAAATTGAGCTCAAGAGATGAGCTAAATATGCACCCTTCTGAGCTCCTCAGCAAGATCATACCAAGAAGATTTTTACCTCTCTGCGGTCAGAAAACATCCACGTCGTCCACTGAGCCAGCAGCATCTCCACACTGAGCCAGCAGCATCTCCACACTGAGCCAGCAGCATCTCCACTCTTCTCTTCATCTTCACTCTACCTCCAGAAGACCCATCCATCAGCTCATCCACCAGCATGACTCCTCTGTCTCTCCTGCTGTCCGTCCTGGTCCTCTTGTCCATCTTCAGCTCTGCCTGCAGCACTCCCCTGTGCAACAACCAGTGCTGTCGGTTCGTGGAAGCTTTCCCTGTCAGGCTAAAGAAGCTCAGAGAGGACTATTCACAGATCAGAGACTTCTATGTGAGTAAAAAGCACAAAAGTACTTACTCTGAAAGTACCAATTATAGTGCAAAGTACCAGTTATAGTGCAGCATCATGTGGATGGACCATGTAGTGTAGTCCTGCAGGTGTCCAGGTGATGCTGCACTTTCTCACCTCTCTGTCTGCCTCTGCTGCTGCTGATCACTGAGCACTGAGTCTTTTCTGTTTACAGGAAGCAAACGATGACTTAGACTCTGCACTGCTGGACCAGAGCGTCGAGGACTCCTTCAAAGTAAGTTCAAATCTCCACCAAGTTCGTTCATTATGGTAAAAAAAAAAAATGCAAGACGAGCATCGTGCACGCCAGTAAAGAGTTAAACGACATGACATACACTGTAAAAAAAAAAAAAAGGTGTAAAATAACGGAAATCTTCCGGCAGCAGGGGCGCCAGAAAATGTCTGTTAAAAAAACAGAAAAATACTGTCCGTTAAATAACATAAATAAACTGTAAAAAAAACAAAAAAACAGTAAGTATCTTCATATAATTAGCCTTTATTACTGTAATATTACAAGAAATATTTTACTTTTAACATATATTTATTGTTAGAATAGTCATACACCGTAAATCTAAGACTATTTACATATAAATCACAAATGAAAACATGTAATTTTACGTTGCAAAAGCTTAAATTTACATTAACTAACTTAACTAAGTTTTGCAAAAAAAATCTGTATTTTTACAAGAAATATTTTTAGAATTCCATGAAATGTTTTTTTTCTTCTAACATAAATTAATTGTTAAAATAGAGTCATAAACATCTAAAAAAACAGAATAATTATCTTTAAAAATGATCAAGAAAAGCTTAAATATAGATAATTACGATTGTGATTACGAAAAATACTGTAAATCTAAGACCATTTACATATAAATCACAAATGAAACATGTCATTTTTACATTTTCTTTCTGTCATTTTGAAATACAGACAAAAAATTTTAAAATTCTTGATAAAAGTGTAACCAAGCTGGTGCTTCCTTTCCTCCTTTCAGAGCCCTTTTGCCTGCCACGCCATGAACAGCATCCTGGATTTTTACCTGAGCACCGTGCTGCCTACAGCCATGGCTGGAGTGAATGATGACACCAGAGACCTAAAGCCTCACATGGAGTCCATACAGCAAATCTTCGACGAGCTCCAGAGTGAAGTCACCACATGTGTGAGTATAGCTGAGACACGTGTTACTCCTACAGAGGAAATGCAGATGTCAATATTACTTTGCTGCCCAAAGCTCCAATATAGTTGCATTCAGTGCCTAATTGCACAAGGCAAGGCTAGGCAAGTTTATTTATATAGCACATTTCATACACAAAGGCAATTCAAAGTGCTTTACATATATAAAAACAAGATAAAAGAGCACAAAGTGCATAAGATAAAAACGAATAAAAGAATATAAAAGTACAAGTTAAAAGTAAAAAAATAAAAGGATAATAAAAAACAATCAAAAGACAGTAAAGTGCAGCATTTGATGAGTTAAGAAAAGCGTCTGAGAACAGTTTTTGGTCTTGAGTCTAGAAATGAAAGTGTCTGCTGTTGGTGCATCTTTGATCTCATCTGGAAGTTTTTTCCACTGTTGAGCAGCGTAGCAGCTGAAAGCAGCTGAAAGCAGCTGAAAGCAGCCTCACCATGTTTCGTTCTGACCTTGGGTACTACCAATAGATGTTTTCCCAGTGACCTTAGAGGTCTAGTAGGTGTGTACTGCTGAAGCATATCTGAGAGGTCATTTGGACCTACCCCCTTTAGTGATTTGTAAACAAGCAGTAGTGTTTTAAAGTCAATTCTGTGACTTACTGGGAGCCAGTGTAGGGACTTAAGTACTGGAGTGATGTGATCAGGTATTTGGGTTTTTGTTAGAAGTCTAGCAGCTGCATTTTGCACCATCTGAAGCTGTTTGATACATGTTCCTGATAGAAATAAGGCTAAAAATCATTTTCAACTATTCCACTGTACTGAAAGATTACACGATTACTCTAAAGCACATGCATAAGTTTCTGTTTTCATTCATACAGTCTGGCATGCAGACAGGGATACATGTGATTAGCTGTCACTCAGTTTAAAAGTCTGATCTGTGTCTGCCACAAACCGTCAAAAACCACATTGGATTACATCCAGAAACTGTCAAAATATTCCCCACACTTTCTTAACATGAGGCATATAGCTGATTGTGACAGAAAGGCTGCAGAAACAGGAAGAATGGCTCACAGGGCAGGTCATAATAATGCATTAATCAGCGAGTCCTTGACTGCAGCAGCAGCAGCAGCGTGCATAACTGTGCATCATCCAGTTCATGCAAAAAGGGGAAGAGAAGGGATGGCATGACGTTAGCTTACTTTTAAGTTTCTTTTTCTGTGTGTCTGTTGGTGATGGAGAGTGAAGGGTGGGGGGGCGAATTCAGGACATGACTGTCTAATGAAAGTTGGTAGCCCCTGTGTAGTAACATCATCTTTTCTATTGTTCCTCTGATAGAAAAATTACTTCTCCTGCAAGAAACACTTTGACATCCAGACCCTGAACTCTACTTACACTCAGGTGAGTGCCCACATTTAATCTTTAATTGTGAAATTCTGTTTTCTTTTCAATTTACACATGTGCATGCCTGTATTGCTACAGATAATTGTACTAAAACAGAACCATGTGTTTGTCCACAGATGGAGAGTAAAGGTCTATATAAGGCCATGGGGGAGCTGGATCTGCTGTTTAACTACATTGAGACATACCTGGCTTCCAAACAGCACAGAAACGTGGTGGCTACAGTTTGAAGACCTGTCGACCCTAATCAAAATGTGACCTTGTTCTTCTGACTCTTGCACTCTTTTGCATCCAATCCGTTATTTTCAGTGGTGTGAGTGTTGCCAGTTGTTGTTGTAGCCTGTTGAACTGATGTATTTGTTATTCTTAGACTTCTGTTTTTGTCCTGAGGACAAGTTAATGTCTTAAGACCATATTGAGTCCTACATATATAAAGCTACAAACCAAAACTGTCACTTATCAAGCTGTGATATTTATTTTTTTTATCATATATAATATGTATTTTTGTATTTATGATGACTAATATTGTGTTGTTGCAGATGAATAAATGATTTGATACTGAATGAATCTCTTTTGATTTTTATTTCACAATACCATAGAGATGTTATTGTTCCATTTATTAGGAATGGGTGACTGGTAGAGCGCTGAAAACATCACATCCTGCAGCTCTGCAGTCTATATGTGGGGAAACACTAGAGTGTAAACTCAAGCAGGCTGATGCACTAACCTCAAACGTGACCCATATACATCACTTACCAGCAACAGCCCTGCTGTATCTTAACTTACCGTAACTGTAACTAGCCAATCTCACCCTCATGGCATATGCACAGTTGCAACACACATTCACACACAGACACGTGCAAGCCCAAAGCAATCAGTCACACACAGACACAGACACATAGCATAAAACAGAAGTAACACACAGGGGGAAATAAGGTTAGGGTTAACAGCCCTGCATTCAAACATGTCGCTGATTTTAGTTAACACCAGGGTCTAATTCATCAGTTACAATACATTTATACCTGAGCAATAAAATATGTTTTAAGGGGCACAAAAACATACCCTTGTAATAACATTTGAATGTATGTTCACGCATCAGTCTGACTGCGAAGTCACACAACATTCCTGACTTGACTCAGGCCTCGGCACTGAAACTACTCTTAAGACACTTCATCCGTCACTTGCTTAGTCAACATGGGACAATCTGAATAGTATCATTCCAGCAATGACGGTGCCTTATGCAAAGATATCATTCATAACATCTGTCTGATAGAGCATGACTACCTTATTTTGAAAGGTGCTCATAGCAGATCAATCGTGTTAATCAGTGTCGCGTTCACTCCTTTAAACGTTTTTAAAGTGTTGATTCAGACTTCTGTCTCCCGTAAACCAGCGGTAACGTTTTGAATCTGTTAACGTGCTGGTTAAGATCATGTGTGACTGTTCTGTAATGACTGGATGTGTCTGCACAGAGAGCAATGGTTTCGAGGCAATGTGAGAAAAAATGGAGACCATCAGTTATGGGCTTTTCCACACTAGTGTAGGGACTTTGATGCAAAATGCAGAATCATAGTTTTGAATGATCATGATTAATGATCAAAAATGGTTTAATATCTAAAACATGGATTGACCACTTTCCCCTCAACAGTTAAGATATCCCAAATCCCCACAACATGAAAGTCCATTTGAGCCCTCTGTTTGGACTATACACACGGCACCTTCTCTGTATGCGTCCAGTTGTTCACAAGGATATATCAGATATTGTTAAATGCTGTGCATTCATATTCCTTGTACAAGTTGGAATTGTTACCGAGAAGTTTTAATGCCTGTTTTTACTTATCTTTTGGTTGACGAGGGTTCTTTTGATTGCTACAGTGAAACATTTGAAGTGTTACCTTGCAATGTTTTGTCAACAATAAAGTACATTTGAACATTTAAATGTATTGTTTAATGTCTTTTCAGTTTTACGTGAAGCAATGTATTTAATATAATCTCAAAATAGTACAATGAATTAGAAGAAAAGACATTACTTATATTAACAAATGATTTTAAGTAGTGATGAATAATATATATGTTTATGTATGTTTAACTTAAAATAGTTATTTTATACAACTTAGATTCCAGACAAGAAATAAGTTATGTGAACTAATGAGTAAAGACTACTAATGTAAACTTCAATATGTCTACTGCATCCATTTAAGGTTCTATGTTAATACAACTTGACCCGTTTAGTTTCAATGTGTGTAAAAACTTAAATGGTTTAAGGCAACGGGTTTCCACGCAATTTACTAGTAAAGTCAACTAATTCAAAAAAGCAAGGCCCTTCACAGCGTTCTGAATATTTTCTTTAGACCCTCCCGCAACTCGATACCCCTCCAATACCCAATAGCTCAAAATAATATACTTATGGTAAACATAACACTAAACATTATTCTGGAAGGAGGAAAAGTGGAAACAGCTTCAGCTGCCCTCCCAACACGTATAGATTTCCTTCCCCTTGAGCCGTCCGTCATGGAGATGGGGGAGACGCAATAACGTTTCAATAAGAGGATAAAGCAGCACATTTTCATACAGTCTCTCCTAGAAGACATTCATAATGTTGAACTTGGTTGTTCACATAAACAGTGAGAGAACATTTTTTGTCAGAATTGAAAAAAAGAGAGCTAATGTAGAGAGCGAAGTTCAAACCCTGGTTCATGTCTCTCTAACGCACAGCTGGCCGATCACGTCATGAAGTGGGTGTGAATGTCTGAAAAAAAGTACAGAAGTTTTTCGGATCCAGTCCCCCTCTGATCCGATGTCGGAAAGGCTTAAGGGGGCGAGGAGGTTTCCGAAGCTATTCGACCATCCGAGGAGCTAATAATGGCCGCTTAAAGGGTAACTTCTCTAATTTTTCCCCCAAAAATTCCCCTCAAACCTTATGAATCTTTATGATTCAAAATAATGAATCAGAACGGATGTCTTTGACAACTTTTGTGATGTTTCCTTTTCTTCTTGTGAGTGTTTTTAGTGTCACATGAATTATATGACTATTTCCAAATAGACTTTTTTTAAATCACATGTGCCAACAACGGTTGCAAAAAGAGAGACATCTATGAAAACACATTTAAAGAAATTTAGAAGCACATATCATCATACTAACCCAACAACACCGGGCTTTCATACACCGCTGTTTGTGTCCCATATTCACAACGTCAAGTCACATTTTTACTGTAGAAACAGTCATTTTAAGCACAACCGTGTTGTTTTTTTTCCTAAACTTAACTAAGTGTTTTTGTTTAAATCACAACATTGAGCGACCGAAAAGTGATGTCGAGGGATCTGACAAAGCGTCAGTGACTAGTTTGGATGAGAATGTGTTGTTATTTGAGCCAGAGTATACGGATATTCAGATTTCACAATGAGGCTTGACCTTGAGCGGGACACAATAATAAACAGACCGGATCAAGTGAAAGGTAAGGAAAACCTTTTATTTCTCTGTAGGGTTCTTTCCATAATGTTGTCACACACTTATATTAACAATCTGAGCCTGTTAGTGGCAAAAGCAAGCACTTTTAGTGGACGTGACGTTACATTAACGCTGCTCACTTGCCCTCACAGCTTATTATGCTGCTGCCGGTTACAGCACTTTTCCTCAATACTGGACCAGTTACAAAAATTGTTGTCCCCGTTAGTCACTTTGACACAATAACATGAGAAAATAGGATCCAGGTTGAAAAATACCAAAGTTACCCTTTAATACTCCCTCTACTCTGAGCCCCCATCCCCCTACTAATGTACATACAGCCCCCTAGTATGATGGTATGTGCTTTTAAATGTGTGTAAACATGAAAATAGTTCAAACTGTTTTTGAAAGATGCGTCTCTTTTTTGCTAGAGCTGGTAACCGGAAAGTTGTGTTTATTCAAACAGTTGCAGGCAGATGTGATTTAGAGAAGTCTCTTTGCAAATAGTCAAGATGCATGTGACTTTAAAAAAAAAAACACCCACGAGAAGGAAAGGAAGATAACATCGCAAAAGCTGTCAAAAACATCCGTTCTGATTCATAATTAAGGTTCACCATGTTTGAGGTGAGTTTTTGTCAAGATGAGTTTGAGTCAAGATTAGATTATATACATGCATACATACATACATACATACTTAGAGGACAATGAATAATGTGTTCCAAAAGAAAAGTCATGTTTTTTACATAATTAGCAAAAAACAACAACAGAAGAGATCAAAGCAACCGCAGTAACCACATCATGTACCCAGAGCTGTGCTTGACAGTAAAAACAATCTGTTTTCCAGCACAGGTGAAAGATTAGCAACTCTACTGATGAACACGCAAAACTGACAACGAAACAGCTTTCCATTTGGTCTCGTCTGAGAGGTGATGTGTCTCACTATTGCTACCTTGGCCTGGGGGAGGTCAGTCGGCGCCGTCATGTCTGAGAGGAAGTGTGTTTGTGTGTGAAAGAAATCAGGATGGTATGCCACTTCAAAGAACGCCGAGCTGCGTCTCACCACCTCAGTTGAGAAGTCGCCACCCTTCATATTTCCCCACGCTTTTCAAAAGGGTGTACACGGTAATGACATACCGGTGGCTGACACGTTTCAGTTTGTGTATTATGTATCGCTTGTTTTCACATTTGTGAACAAATGAATGTCTTATCCAGTTTTCCTTCGATGATGGAAATACTCTGAAGATGTCGAGAAGGTGACTTAATGATTACGTCAGAAACTACGTCGACAGTATTTACCTCTAACCGTCCATGATTTATTTCCCACCAGTCAGAAAACAAAATGGTGAAGGGTGCCCTCCCGCTTCTTGTGAAATGTGCTGGGTGGGTGGGCGTCATGAGGTTTGTAGTAGGCGGGATTAAGGGTTAAAACCTCAACAGGACTAATATCTATCATGAGGGACTCCCCTGAAGCTCCCCCTGCCCCTTTTCTTACTTACCTGAGAGAGAGAGAGAGAGCGAGAGATGACTGTAGGTTTCGTCACACTCAAAGCTGGAATCTGCGGTCTACGACCGCCTGGTACCTGAGTAGAAATAAGCTAGTGCATTAGCGGGAAGCTGCTCTAAACACCCCAGTGTTGGCAAATGTCTGTTGACTCAATACCACCACACTGTTTTGCTACGCAAATGCGTATATTCCAGGAGTCACTCATGATAGCAAGCATGTCACGAGTTGAGTCTGTGCACTCCGTGTCAAAACCACAAATCCTAAGAGGACCAGACAACCTGAGTCATAGCTGGAGACGTGAATGAGCAGAAAAATTCTCTAAATGTTGAGGCACAGGTCAAATATGGACAAAATATTAAAATTTAGCTAGATATTCAACTAATGAACAACTGGACAAACAACTCAGAACAGGAAACGGAAAATGGAAACGTAGAGAAGTTGGCGGCCATAAGCAAGTGTTTGAATAAAAACCTAAAGGGGCTCTATGTAAGAATCACAAATTGCTTGTTAACAGTGACATCTGTGGCATGTTAAGTCAACGACAGTCAGCGTCCTGTTGCTTGCACTACATGGATGCGAGCAAGCATGGGTCAAATCAGTGACGTGACACACACGAGACTGAACGTTATTGACATCGAAAACCACAATGTCACTTTATATTTCACACGCATGGCAGTAATGTGAAGAGCTTACCTGTCTAATTGCCAGCTCGGGGACCGTTTTGATACCAAAAACCGAACGAAGGTCCCTCCATGAATCGAATGCCCGGCGTATGTTGATCATAGTTTTCCCCCTTGACGTCGGTCACATTCCTGTTTTGCAAGACGGGCTTCACTATTCATAACTTTATTTTGTACTTCCGTGGAGTTTGTTTTGGAGTCTGAGTTGTGGTCGGGGCTGGTCGTTTGTTGGCGTTAGCGGACTCCATTTCTAACCGAACATTAGCTGTGGTTGCACACTGTTAACCCTGAAGCGGAGCTGAAAATAAAGGTACTCTCGAGCGTACATGATGTCACATCTGTTGAATTTTCCTGGAAAAACTAGCCCGGATTCTTCACATTAAAAGCAGTCTACAAGCTGATAGAGGAAACCCAGAAAGTTGCAGAAGGTTTAATTTTTTTGGTTAGGTTACAACCTGTTCACACATTGGCAATAAGAAACGATAAATAAACTTTTCGTATGTGTAAAAACTAGTACAAATGTTGTATTACATTGGTTTTAACTATTCAAATAACATGACTGCTTTGGAGAAAAACATGTAATCAAGGAGACAACTCTACTAAATGCTTGAAATATTATAAATTGTAATAATTTCTACAATAGTTTCTGAATTGTTGAATTGTTGAGTTGTCGTCAATCTTATCCATCCATTTTACACTGTCAAAGTTATTTAATATTCAGAAATGAATATAAGATAGCAGGTTTGTATTTTATGTGTTTTTTTAATCCAAAGCTGAAGCAGACAAAAGTACGGCAGGTGGAGCTGAATGACAGGAAAACAACGACATTTCTGTGCTTCCACTACAAAAAAAGGTGTTGAGAGGGATGGAAAAAAAAAACAAAAAAAAAAACAAACGAGGAACATTGTCACAAACATTCAAAGAACATTTTTACAGTGAGAGATTTGTAGGTGCGATGTGACAGGTAATGTGGATGTGATTTTACAAAGTGAAGTGAACCAAACTGGCAAAATTAACACAATTGTTTCCCATGATCCCAAGTGAGCTGGAAGCGTCCCGTTGCGTTAACAAGAACATTGAAGAGAAACCGGCCATCACACCCTGTCTGAATGTGACGACAGCTTGCTGGTGGTATTGTCAAGAGATTCTGCTCTGGGACGAAGAGCAGCTCTTAAGTACTTTTTACTTCCAATCAAATCCTCCAGGAAGTGTGGAGGAGAAGTGATGGTGAACACTGGCATTGCACCAGATTAGTCCCACTGAGGCCTCCTGACAGTTCAGCTGGTGCAACCGACAGTAACTCTAAGTGATCTTTTCCGAGAGAGAGTCCGTCTGAACCACGTATTCCCTCGAGGGTATGCTACTGCTAACATAAACACACACAAACGCTCCCTACTGTTGCTCGACATCTCACCAACACAAACAGAAATCAACGCTAAGGAAAAGGTCCTCGCAGTACTTCAAGCTGACAAACACATCTGCATAGCATTAACCTGAAATATAATCTGGCAATGTTATAAACTGGGAAGCATAACATTGGTAAAAGCCTGAACCAAATGGTAGGTCGGGGTTAAAAGTCATTTGCTGCTTTAGCAACACTCAGTAAGGCCTATGCTAATATGTTCATAAAATCCATGAAAAAATACAGTATCGGTTGGCTCCTACTCTCCTACGAGCTACATGCGGGAGAAAGGGTGAGCCAGTTTCTGTTCTTAAACGTGGCGTCCTTCTCTGCCCTATAAACTATGTACCTGAAAAAACAAGCGTAGATTTAAGGTAGGAGAGAGGGGCCACGAGTGAGGTGCTCTGTCAGAATGGCACATGGCCTTTGTGAGTGCATAGGCCTCTGTTCGACATTCACGAAGACAAACTGAACCTGACAGACACTCCCACTTCAAGTCCCAGAAATGGGCGACTATTTCCAGCTAATTCCAACAGTCCGGGACAGAGTCCTTACATTCCACTTGTCAGTTCAAAATACATCTGCTTACTTTGCATGTACGTAAAAGAAATCTTCCCTTGCTTTTATTTTTGGGATTTAGCCTTTTGATTTAACATTCACAGGTTTGGGGCTAGAGCTAGAACAGGGCTGCGGGGTGAAAGAGAACTACTGCTAATGCTAAGGCTTCATGTCCGATTCCAACATTCAAGCCCCTCTGAGTACACAACCTGATATTTGGGAAAGGAGAGGAGAGAGATCTCACCGATTCCCCTCTCCTCTCCTTTTCTATAATTCATAATCTCTTCACTGGTGTAAAAACACAGATCAACATCCTCTCTGCCGGAGCAGAGCGGTGGGTTTGTTAAAATGGTAGAGTAATAAAAACAAACACTCCTACAAAACATTAGAATTTGCCATGAAAAATAAAACACTGAGAAAATCCATGCAACGCGACTCACGTGTCGACAAATTATTGCTTCCTTTTTACAACCTGTGTCTGTATGTGCATGCATGCGTGCATCTTTCAGTGGGCGGCAGACTGTGGGTCCGCCATGGGGTTACTGGCTTTCTTCCTCCGTTTCGTTAGCAGTGGATTGGTCGAGTCCTCAATGGTCTTGATCTTGATTTGCTCGTAGTCGACCCTCATTGTTGCCAAGGCACTGGTCATTTCCTCCTGAAAAACGACAAAGAAGCTCGTCAGGCTACTTGCTTTGCCCAGCCAGAGTCTGCGTTTATTGTATAGACACCGCTGCTTTCCAGCTGGCGAAGCAGAGGACGTCTGTCCAGTGTGACGCTACTTTCTATGGCATAAGCAATATCCTCCGATACTTCTTCAGGGAAATTGTCGATGCCAGAAGAGATAAAACACCACCGGCTTTAATGACGACGGCAGCCTTAATCATGTACGCACTATGCATACATTTCTTTTTTATGATGTTTTTTACATTCTACTTTGAAAATAAAATTGTGACAACAGCAGATACTGTCTTTGGATTCTTTTCTTTATTCAATAATGTCCTTGAGATGCATTTTTTTAAGCCGTTAGATGCAAATACATTTGAAGGCCAGTGACTGGTATACTTTTGGATGTTCTAGACACACAAGTCGGAAACAATCCAACGCACAACGGCGTCTTAATGAACGGGTTGGCAGTGAATATGTTGTTTTTGAAAGGCTAAACGCCAACAAATACGCATTGAAGCAGTTAGAGAGAGGTGAATGTATTGGGTACCGACTACAGAATTGACTCATATAGATGAGTTTCATATTCTGTTTACCGATAAGGAGGGCAATCCGTTTACTCTTTGTCGCTGTCCATTGACGCTGGGTGCTGAAGAATGTTGCCTCCAAGGGGGAGGCCTCCAAAACATCCACAGCCGCAGAGCATACAGTAATATAAGGCTCTTCTGGCTATATTGTAGCCTATAATTTTGCTGGTTGCTGTTGTTTTTCAGGCCTGTTGGCTGGTCATTGAAATGCGTGCAGTAGGCCAATCAGAGTTTTATGTTGGAGTAGTATCGGTAACGTTAGTGCAAAAAAACATGAATCTCTCTCTTGTTCGCTGAGTAGACAGTGTATGTGTGTGCATGGGAACCTAGATGTTAAAAGCAGAAGCGGGGAGGTGGTTCTTGTGGGTACTATCAATAGAAACCTGTTGGCGCCACTGACCAGCTACATCTTTTTAAGAATTAATACCACAAACAAACAGTGAATACAATTATTAATACATTGTAATTAAGCTAATCATAGGTATTTTTCTGATTTAACCAAATGGATTCTTTCATCAATAAAACATAAAAAATTGAGAGCAGGATGAGTGGTAGGTAAAATTATTTAATATCTTTTAAATGCGGCTACCATACAGGCAGAGTTGTCCTCCCTTTTTTTTTTGAGAGAGCGCTAAACTGATACAAAGAGAAACAGATATCTAACCTTGACATCCTCCCATGCGTCCTTCTCCTCCTTTAGCACCCGGCTGGTGTGAAGTGGAGTCTGGGGAACCTCCATCGATTGCTTTATGAAGACACACAGAAACACATCCAAATCTTACTTCACTGGAGGGATGTCAGCCAGAACAATGGAGTTGAAAAGATGGTAAGAAAGTCAGCTAGAAAAAATGCACGATAGAACGTGTGCTTACATTGATCCATGGATGATTCATGAACTCTGTGATGGTCATCCTTTGCGTTGGCTCAGTCTTAAGGAGGGTCCTAATCAGTTGTTTAGCTGCAAACACAAGTATTTGTTACGTCAATAAAAAGGAAAAGTCATATCCAAAAGGGTCAAGTATGTGTAACACTGAAAATTAACAAAACAGTAACGGTGCTTCGATCGATTGGCCACTGATTGTTATCGGCCGATTCGTTTTAAATAGTTTGATCAGTGGTCTATAAAAAAGGCAAATCAGATGACGCAAAAGACGTGACAATTTATCTAAGCCGAATCGACATCAGTGTAAAAGGGACAGCCCCCCACCCACACACACAAATACACACACTTTTTGAAAAACTATATGACTTAATAGGAGACTCAAAATCGCTCTCACATGCACATAAACAATTCCACAACTGAAATACTAGAAGACTGGGCAGACACATCTCAAATGCATTTGTAACTGCATAAAGACAGACAGAGACACAGACAGACACACACAGAGACACAGACACACACAGAGACACAGACACACACAGAGACACAGACACAGACACAGACAGACACACACACTCACACAGACACACACACAGACACACACACTAAAATCACAACTGGGGCAGCACTATGCCGGCTTTGTTTGGTTTAGTGTAAAAAAGCAAAGCGGGTGTAATAAGGGGTCGTTTTATTAGATAGTATGTGTCTCTAAGAGAGAGAATATGTTGCCTGCCAATAAACAATCTATGATACTCTCTCATCTCTTAATTTTAATAATGAATATACAATGTTAAGAATAGTTAAATAAATAAATAATCCTACATGATAAATAGAAGGCTTCAAATAGACCCCGTGATCGGTATCGGCCGATACTGCTTTCAGCGATCGGTGATTGCCCCAAAAAATCCTGATCGGAGCACCCTTACAAAACAGTGAGGCCCTTCCACTGGCATGATGGTGCCAAATGAGACTATTGTTATGTACTTTTGTTATCTGTGGATTGACTGGCATATCCTACATCTATCTATCTATCTATCTATCTATCTATCTATCTATCTATCTATCTATATATATCAATAAACAATGTTAAAATAATAAACACAAACAATACAAGCAGACAAATATAACTGTCACACACTACAAGTGAATGAACACACTATCCAGTTATGATGCAATACAAAAAAAGTTGCTCACACGACAAAGATATCGAGTCGGTATATGTCAAATCATCACGTTTTCTTCTCTTTTCTTTCTAAAAGCTTAGCATTACTCAGGAAATAAGACATCACTTTCAATTGCAGTGAATGTGACAGATGGTTGCAGATAGGAGGTGAAACACCTGCATCAGTTTCAATTTCTTGTTCAGACCAATATAGCAGGTGCTTTTCTGTCGACCCAATAACTGACTCTTCGCATATTACTTTTAAGGAGAGACACATTTCTTTATAAACAAAATAATCCTTCACATAATTTGGTTTTCGATCAGTTTTAGGAAAAAGGCCGAGCCTCAACGGTTCACCACGTTTAAACCCAATACGTCCAGCGCCTATATATAAAAACAAAGTGTAGGTATGTATGTTGTCTGACCTTCCTCTGATACGTCAGACCATTCAGGGTAGGGAAACTCATATTGGCCCATCCTGATCCTCCTCTTCATCCCAGGAGAGATGGCTAAACCATGGTTAGAATAAAAGGGAGGGTATCCACACAACCTGGTGATGGATTAAAAGGTAAATGTTAGTTATAGCACCAAGTACATAATCTTATGTGATGAAGGGTCCAGAGATATCGCAAACTAAACTGACTTACAGGATATACATAATGACACCCAACGACCACATGTCACATGACTTGTCATATTTCTCTGGGCCCAGAACCTCGGGAGCTACAGACAGAAAGAAAGGAAGGAAGGAATAAAGGGGAAAGCAAGGGAAGAGAAGGGCAGAGAAATGTGTTATATATATCATTTTGAACTGTTTATTAATGAGAAATGAGTGGAACGGATATGAGAGTACACACAGAAAGAGATTCTTACCAACATAGTAGGGTGTGTAGCAGGGAGTAGCTAAAGAGTTGTGTGAAGTGGTCTCCTTGGCAAAGCCAAAATCTGTGAGTTTGAGCAGGGCATTGGGCCTCTTCGTGGAATACAGTAAATTCTCCGGCTGCAGGGAGGATTCGGGGAAACCAAACGAAAGAAAAACAGGAGTTATGACGTTAGTTACTGCAAGTCACCCTTTAACCCCATTCTCAGATTGCATTCAGTTCTCAGTAAACAGCAAGGAAATTCCTCATTAAGCGATGTGATAACATAAAGTTATGTTACAAACCTTGACGTCTCTGTGTGCAATGTTGATTGCATGTAGGAACTGAATGGCCTCTCCTATGCTCTTCATGATGTCAGATGCCTCTAAAGTAGAGAAACAAACAGCTCTTTTTAACAGAGATTGACAGAAGTTTTGCATTAACTAGCTAACGTACTGACCATATACTGTATATCTCAACACTGTGCCAGCAGCAGCAAATGTAAAAGACACCAATAAAAGTTGCATGATGTTGTGGATCATAAAAATTAACTTTATATTTAGCAGATGTCAGTATGTGCCACTTGTATAGATACAGTAGCATATGTGAACCAGTGTGCTATGTAATCATGTAATAAAATACAGCAGTATTGTAAGAAATGTAGGGCTGTCAAAGCGATAATAACGTGTTAACAAAAATTTGTTTTAACGTCGCTAATTTCTTTAACGCATCTTTCGTTATAGCGGGTTCAGATTTTAAACTGAAGTGAAGATACTGGCCTCATATGAAACTATAAAACCTAAGGAATCTATTGGTACCAACCATGTCATACTAGCCTGTTGCAAAGGAGGCTAAATAACGCTCCAAACTTGAGCTAAATTTTGGTGAGGAAAAACGGTCGTGGCCATTTTCAAAGCCGTCCCTTGACGTCTGACCTCAAGATATGATGCAGTTTGGGACAAGTCATAGTCAAGTCAGCACACTGACAGCTGTTGTTGCCTGTTGGGCTGCAGTTTACATGTTATGATTTGAGCATAATTGTTATGCTAAATGCAGTACCTGTGAGGGTTTCTGGACAATATTTGTCATTGCTTTGTGTTGTTAATTGATTTCCAATAATAAATATATACATACATTTGCATAAAGCAAGCATATTTTCACACTCCCATGTTGATAGGAGTATTAAAAACTTGACAAATCTCCCTTTAAGGTACATTTTGAACAGATAAAAAATGTGTGATTAATCATGGACGATCATGTGATTAAATATGTGATTGACAGCCCTAAAGAAATGCTGTGACTGTTTTAAGTCAACAATAGATTGTTATTACCTCTCTCTGTGAAGGCCTGGTCTCCTCGGTCCTGGATTCGACTAAAAAGCTCACCACCATCCATGCTGCAAAAAAAGAAAGAAAGAAAAGTCAGGATCTGGCTTTAATAAGCAGATACACTTCTGTACTCATTACTAACCTCAACCTTGGCTCTTACCTCTTTTTGATTTTGAAACTTCGGTGTACATGTAACCCAAAAGTTTAATAGGCCTCAAAAGTTCAATCATGGATCAACGAGAGCCAACAAGCACACCTTTGCATTGACAGGTCACGGAATCATGCTTGGACTACATGAGAGGTTATCATGTGTCAGACACACTCGTGGTGGTGTGTTGCATGGACAGGAAAGGACACACAGATAGGAAACTGTCCTCAGCAGCATTATTTCTGAGTAGCCGGGTTCGACGTCAACATTTTTTTTTTTTAAACTTGCTTGGTTGGGCAAGTGGATCAGAAATTGACTTGCCTTACGTCAATTTTTCCTTGTCTCTATACAAATTGTTTTATTTATTAGCGGTTATCTAATAACAACAAAGATTAAAATTAATTGTCACCTTGAATCTTTATTTAAGTAAATCAGTCCCAAGTTTCGCCCACATCCTCCAACGCCACCCAACTAAACTCCTGTTTCCAGGATAATTGAAATGTTCGCTTGCGCTTCACTTCAAACTTTGTCTTTACCCGCCGTCATTTGCTCGCAAGTGCCCGATCGTTACTGAGCATGCGCAACTCTCAACAGAGATGAGAAGGAAGCGAGATGGCTCACTCCCTATCTATTTCCATCATCTGCTCCTGAAAAAACAATGTGTTTAATTCTTTTTTTGTGAGTTGCTAGATTTACTACGTGGCATTTTACCTGCAACAGGCAATCCTTATTGTTGAGCCCTGAGTAGTGAATTAAAATTAGCAGAGGAAGGCTCTGGGTAATAAAACATATTGCTACGCCACTGTATAATCAAATTTGAAGGCAAAATACCGTACTAAGCCAAAATAACAGCATGGCATATGTAAGATTTATCCCAATTGTGCCCTGGCTGTATAAAACATAGCGTACTCTGATGCAGTTTTTTTTTCCACTCTTCCTCTGACTGGTTTGCTAGTAGAGGTGGTCTGTGGTCTGTTGGTTGACCAACACTGTGTGAAACCATCTGAATGACTGGTTCACACCTTTTGCACATAACTTTGCAAATGACCGGGTCAGCAATCTGCTCACTATTTAAAACCTAACAGCAGGAGCTTCAAAAGGCACCATTACTATCAAAATCACACCTATTTTAATTTTTTTTTTTAATAGTGCAGTTCACACCTTCAGTCTATGTATGACCAGTACGTCATTACAATCAACCGGTGACTTACTAAACTGTTTCACACGAGTTCACCATTTCGCGGTTTCATCGGACGCAGAGACACATCACGTCTTTATCTGGCAATTTTGCATCCGAAAACATGTTGGAACTAAAAAAAAGAATTGATTACAAATGATGATAAATGATGAAAAATCATTACTTGCCGGAAACACACAGGAAATGATGGTGATTATAGTAGCGAGATGCTACTTTCAGGATTTGTCACGATATGTTGACTTTGTGTGTGGTAGAAGTTTTTGTATTCTAATTCCATTTTCTCAAAAACATTATCTAAAACAGTAAATGTTTGATAAAAGTACCTTTGTACCAGTCTGGTGTAATGGACTGTTTAAGACTAATGGCATTTATTTAGGACTGGTTGGTCTAAATTATTGTTTTGATAAGAAAAATCCTTTGAAAAGTAATTTCTGTAAATATCTATATCATCAAAAGGACTTCAAAAAAAAAAGAAGAAAAGAAATAAAGTGTGTGCAGAGCCCTTATCTCCCGTTATCTGATTTTGACTAGATGGCGGACCAAGTGGCGGTTCTATCCGGACCTGTGACCAATTTCTCAGAAATTCATGAGAAGAAATAATAATCTTTACGGAGCATTGTTTATTTTCCCTGACGGTCGCAGCTAATCCAGTTACTACAGATGCTTCACTCAATTGAGGCAATCAAATCGATTTTTTGTCGTACACTAGAGAGAACAGCGTAAAGAGAAATATGTGAGAGAGATAACAGCATGAAGCATGAAGCATCTGACCTGCTACTTTCTGACTACAGACGTTTCCTGGCCTAACCAAAGTAGCACAACACACCTTGACCATGAACTGACAGCTATGAGTCAGTTTTCTCTGCTATGAACATTATTAAAACCAAACAATGTCCCCAACTCCATTCAAGCAAAGATTCAAACTACTGGCCGCTGCTTCACTTCGCTAATCGACATTTTCGGGTGATGCCGTCGTAATTTAATGTTTCAAGTGTCCACATATAAACCCGACTTCAGTTGAACAGTGTCGGCGTAGAGTTTGACACAAATCGTTGTCAGTTTAACTCGACTACCATGAGCTACTGGGCGCTACAGCGCTGCTATCATTCCTGGTACGCTGCCAAAACTTTCCGGGTAAAACTCACGCTCCCGAGTTTCTGTTCCAGGCGTGCGAGTAGTAGACATAAACAGCTATTTGGGTAACAGCGAACTGAAAAGATGTCGCGGACCGAACCGAACGTCCTGAACCGAATATTGTTGAAATTATATGAAAATTAGGGCTATACCCAAATCCTATTTTGTTATTTTAATCGGACATGGCTAATCAATACAAGGATTTGACGATTTGTTCCTTTTCTTCCCCCCAACTCTCTAGGGACGGCCGCTCTGTGTGGGAGGATCTCTCCCGAGCGCTAGCTGGCCCTCACCAGGTGCATTTCCTCTGCGGCAGTGCACCATGACCAGCTCTAGGTCGGCTTGTAAAGGCCCGGGAACGGGGGAAGGTGGCTCACAGATTTGTAGTTTATACGATATAGTATACAGTCAGACACAAAGATAGGCTAACGTTATGGGTTTCATTTTGCAAGATACCGATAGATTAAATATGCAGTATTAGCCGCTGTTTTGTTAGTATTCAGTTAGCATAACATTAGCTAGCTTAACTTTGTGCAGATGACTGTGTAGTTGGTATGTGGCTTGTAGATCTGAAGGTCCTATACATCCGTTTGTAAATTGGACATGGACCTCCAAAAATTGACATTTTCTGAACTACTTACAGGTGTTCACTACGGTCCTATGATTTCCGCGATGTGGAAAACACGGATGGAATCGCGTAATCTGACGATAAAAATTAAATAAGCTGTAAAACGCAGAAGAGTGTGGAATTTACTAAAATGTTGATGCAATATATGAAAATCAGGGGTTTGCATTATAAGCATTTTTTCACAGCACCTAAGCTGACTGAACAGAAAAAACGATGCCGCTATAGTTTGGTTTCAGTTACGGGCACCATGCCTCGCTTCTCTGCTCTCTGTCGGTGTCGGTGTTTCACCGAGAGCAAGCTCAGCTGCTGCTCACACACACACACACTTGCACATGCACACATTCATGTCGAAGAGGCCCTCTCAGACGACTAGCGTAGTTCACACTACATGACGAACTTCGGAAAAAATGAAACGCAATCTGGAAAAAAAATAAAACGGATTTCATAGAGCCCTAGTGTTCACTAACGTCAAAACACATCAGTGTTGTCTCTATACATTTCTGATGATGAATGATTGACAGATGACAGATGAATAGACCGGTGACGGAAAATGACAGTCTACTGTAGCTCCGTACGCTACCCTCCAAAAATAGCCGAAGCGCACAAGAATACTCCGCAATTCCCATCCCCCATAGCCTGCAACCACCTGAGAGGAAACACTGTTCACGTCATTTTTTTAGCAAGCATGCTTGCCCTGCTACAATATAAAAACAAATAATGTAATGCACACTGACTGACAACGACTGAGATTATATAGATGTAAAGGTAGGCTATAGGACGCAATTTAGACATCATCAGGTTCTGACCTTTGCTGGGAAGAAATGTTAATAACTGGGAGCACAGCAATGGTCTCTACAGTGCTGAGCAGGTTGCATTGTTATAAGGCTGTTTAAAAAAGCCTACTGTCTCAAAAAAACATTACAAAATTTCATAGAATACCTACAACAGCATCATTACTGTAATACTAGGATTATAACTCAGTATTCCCTAATCCACTAAAAGATCAAGAACATTTGTAAACAACAAGTATTTAGTAAGGTAGCACAGACACATTCAAGACAGAATTACAGAAAACGTTACTGGTGCTGTCAAATACAAAGCTAAATGGTTGTTAACCTGAATTCAATATGCATGACAATGAGTATGAGAAAATCTTACACAATGCGCTTGATGATAAGTTTCATTTAATCTTTTTGCTCGGTATGACTGTGAGTTTCAGGTCCAATCATCAATGCCAATTTTATGTATGTGTGTGTGAATATGTGCATGACCGCACCGACGGATTCTTCAGGCGTGCATGTGTTAAAGGGAGAGCAGGACACGCAGACTTAGAGCCGTGGGACAGCCCTGCTAAACCACAGCACACTTAACTTCTCTGAATCAATCATTCACATTCACATTTTGCATGCTGACAAACGGACGGTAGCTCCATCCATTGCATTTTGATATCAAAATAATTGCAATGTGAGAAAACGTTTTTTCACACTGATCTGTCATTTCTCTGATGTGGTCAAAGTTAGGAATGAGCTTGAGGTCTCTTGACCCCACCCTGTGTTTCTGAAAATGTTGGTGAAGGTGAAGTGTGAATTCTCAGCAGAATAGATACTTACTGTGTAAGAGTGCACATCTTTCACAATCAGAGAAGAAACCTTGTTACACCCTTACACAGTTTCAGTCTACATTCTTTCACATCTTGTGTACTGTACAGAGACACCAAGCCAGCCGTGATGATAAGATGTACTCGCTGGAGATATCATAACCATTTACAAAAAACCCTGATACACATCAGCTGTTTTTTTTTCCAAAACAGAATCGAAAAATTATTTGTTTTTACAGTTTGGAGATACTTTATGATATAATAAAATGGACCTTTTACATACTGAATAAAAGTTTGTTTGCTCTATTGATATGAAAAGGTGTAATATTAACTGCCGCTTATAGCTCGTAGCACACACCTGGCAGCTTGTGGATTCTTCAATGTGTTACGGAGTCTCCTACAAATGTGGTGTGCTATTGAGTATTCTCCGAGGATGGTGTATATGGGATTGACAATTAAATTAAATGAAATTAAATGCCCATATTGATCATAATGAAGGACCATCACTGAATGTCCTAAATTATCAAGGTGACTTGACATAGTGACATCGTGACCCTTTACACAACATGGGAGAATACTTCAACAGCAGAATATAGGTCATCAGACTGACTCAATTTCAGCAGTCAGAAGGCAAGCAGACTGAGTATCTAGATCTCACAAGCCTCCTGTGTGTGAGAGATTCGAGGAAATTATTTAGTTTCATCAGAAAAACTACTTTTTTTTATTTGCAATTCATGCTTAGCATTTTGTCAAGGAAATTAGTCATCAGCTGCATGTGACTGTAGAAACAGACCACTACACTTCACCACAAAACATAACGATTGCACGTGTGACAAGTCGTGGGGGTTTGGTGGTTTTAAAGTGCTGCAAGATGGAAATACAAAAGCGAGGAAAAGATACAGCGCTCATTTAGAAGAAATGGATCATTTGAGGTGTTACACCATTTACAACAACTGAGAAGGCAAAATGCTTATCACTTCACCTTCGCTCGGGGTAATCAAGGTTTTCTCATACCTGCCCTCCCAATTCTCGAAACTGCAGACTGCAATTACACAAAGAAATTCAACCAATACTCAGCATATTTGATTGAATGTATAGTTTTGCAAAGCAAGCTAAATCTGTACTGAAGGAAATATTGTATTCAAAATAATGCCTGTAGTTCTGGCAAATTATTGCACTTTTTGGTCCATTTAAACCATCAGTGTTTCCCATTAATTACAAAGGGTGGGGGGAAAAAAGCATTGGTACAGGTGAGCTACTGTAAGCTAAAATACTTTGTTACAAATAAAAGAATTGAATTCAAGTACAAAAGTGTCAGCATCAAAATATACTTGAAGTACCAAATGTGAAAGTACTCATTATGCAGAATGGCCTATTTCAGAATAATGTATGTATACATCATTGGATTATAATTACTGATGCATTAATGATTTTAGCACTTTAATGTTGCAGCAGGAGCTCATTTTAACCACTTCATATACTTAATAACATACTACTTAATGATACATCAGCTTATTAGTTGATATATATTTTGTATTGAATCTACAAAGTAGCTAGTAACTAATATTGTCAAATAAATGTATTGAAGTTGAAAATACAATATTTCTCTGAGATGTGGTGAAGTATAAAGTTACAAAAATGGAAATACTTAAGTAAAGTACAAGTAGCTCAAAATTGTACTAAAGTACTGTACTTGAGTAAATGTACTTAGTTACATTCCAACACTGCTAGAGCACAGAATTGTTTACAAGAACACAACAGTCTTCATAGATCTAGCCCCTTAATTTTACTCTCAAAGTGCACCAGATTGATGCATTTTACTTTAAAATGTACAAACTTTCTTCAGATGGAGCATGGCAGTATTTACCAGTATCATATACCATATCAAAAACACAGCAATGAAAATGTAATTTAACAAAATTTTGTCCACTTTAAATAGACAACTAAGTACCTTTCACATGCAAATCACCAAAACCACAGATCAGATGCTCCACCAATAAACTTCAATTTTCTGGGAGGAAAAGGGAAAGCTGTAACCTCAAGCCTCTGCTCTATTAAAACAATTTCACTTTAAGCATCTCCATCAAATCCTCAAGGTTTGCATTTTGAGCAGCATGCTGTCAAAAGACCCACCAAGGATGGACCACTAAAGCCATGTGTGTGCCTGCACTGTGCTGTTGATATCTTGCTGGGGTGGGTGCCGTCTACATATGTTACGTTCCACATTTAAATCTGTGTCAGAAGGATTATCTGCGACTGTGACCAACCAAAACACATCTGCTGAAAATGCGCTCAAAAGTTTTTTGACAGGAGGATGATGAGCTGCATTCACTTATTCACCACTACGGATATGTATTTTAATGTATGTGTGTCACTGAGACTGTGCACTCACCACTCCATAACAATCAGCAGACACTTCCTGCCCTGATAGAGGTTCTCAAACACATCAATGATGCGCACAATGTTGGCACAAGGTGACGCCCTCCAGTGGAGCTCCACTTCTCTACGGGCCTTGGCACAATCCTGCAGCATCTGGACAGAAGGACAGAGACAAGGAAGGTGAGGCTGATTAACATCAAATATAAAACATAACAGTTAAATTACAAAATATACTACAAGTAAGAATGTCACGGGAACCGATACTTCGGTACCAAGTCGATGCCAAAATTCTAGAAAAACGTGACGGTACTCATTTTCTACAGTACCGAGGGTACCGTACGATGCTTGCAGGGTCTGAAATTAACACCCGCCAAGCGCCAAATGGAGCTGCTTCTGTCCTCTGCTCTCTATCTGAGTTTCACACACACACACACACACACACACACACACACACACACACACACACACACACACACACAATGCAGCAGCAAGATCCAGAGATGCAGAGATCCTTTGTTTGAGAAGAGGATTCACTCGTGGGGAAAATACTGAAGTGAACAAACTGATCAGAGATCCTCTATTGATTTGTTCGAGAAGAGGATCATTCATGGGGGGAAAACTGAACTGAACTTAACAAAACTGAATTTCTATCTTTTGTTGCTTATTGCTAAATCTCTGAAAAGTAGTGTTTTTTTTTTTTATTATTGAACTCTGGACTCTTTATTTTCGGGGAATGTTATTGGGACTTTTGATTATCTTACACTTAACTGCCCAGATCCACTTTGTTTTAGCCAATTGTACCTGTGACTTTCAAAACAATGACTTGGTCCCACCTCTGGTAGCCTATACCCAGTGAAATGTCAAAACCATGTCAGTGAATTTAAACTACTGCTTGCAATCTGAGGATATACACATGTACACATTACATGGGATTTATTGTTTTTTTTACCGTGGTACTAGATTTCTGGTATCGTGACATCCCTAACTACAAGTCATCACTACTGTTTAATTACCCATTTTTTCACATAAAAAGTACTGAACTGAGAAAGAATTGGACCCCAAATAATAATCTGTCTCGTGTTGGCATTAATGACATAAATGTTGTATTGTACTAGGTAACATGAAACCAATTGCAAATGCCACAACTACTTCACATCAATAGTAAGCATGAAAGATAGAAGTGCAGTGCTGCCATCGGCTGGCAGAAAGTTGAAAAGATGGTGTAGAGATTTTCCAATCCAGTCTTGTGTGAATGTAGCACCCTCTTTGTGTGTTCAGAGGTCAATGCACCATTCAACAAAAGATTTTGTGTCATAATATATTGTTTTTATCTATTCATTGCTGCTACATTACTAATCCACAACAGTAAAATGTTACTACAAACCCGAGGGTCAGTTGCAGAGAAAGGGTTAAAAAGTTCAGCATGCTGCTCAAGCACACTCTGGCCTTATGGTATCTGGCATGACTCAGGCCTTATGGCCAGGTGTAATTAAATTCAGTATTACACTGCTCGCAATATTGTCTGGGTATCGTGGGTGTTTTCCCCTGGAACCCAACGTTATTATGTTCATCACCATGGTGTAGAGCAAGTAAATAACGAAAGGCTTGGTCATTTGAGGACATTCATTTACGCAGTTGTCGTTTCTGTTAAATATGATTTCACTTTACACTAAAATCACGTTTGATTGCGAGAGATTTTGCGAGATTTGCAGTTTTGAGAGTCGGGACTCTTGTTCATGAATGAAATTTGTTAGTGTGTGTGTGCTGTTTAACATGTGGGGTCTCCCACATTTTCAACATCTGTTAAGAGAAAGCTGTCAGTGAGTTACTAAGTTATTATGACCTTGCCAGTTGTAAATAACACAAAAAATTCCACCAAGATTGTCACAAGAAACTAGTTGTCTCCTTTACAGTAGTAAAAAGAGTCGCTGCTGGGTCAAATATAGGCCTGAACTTCTGAACTATGAGCTCCAACCTGTCTCAAAGAGTAAATATAAGATAATCATCCTTAAGTTCATCAACGAGGAGACAGTATTGATTACACAGCTACACATTCAAAACAGACTGTGATGAGAATTTTTTTGAATTTATAAACAAAAAAATACCACACTTTAATTTTCCTTTGCTAAAGAAGATATCAAAACACAAATAATTCAATAATATAGGTATGAAGAAACTGACTCGAAGCAGATTTGAACAACTTTTCAGTGAAGCCGCTCAAAGTATAGGTTGTGAATGAAGTAGTAACAACTTAATGTTAAATAAGCGCTAGTGTTTGTTTATAGATTTCATTATACAATTTACAATACCAAAAGTAAAACCCTTAAAATATCCTTGTCAGTCAATGGAAGGAATTCAGCCTTGTAGCTTTGACAATGAGCCATCGTCTATCTATCTTGTGCTGTATTACATTCCAACCCTGCCCACAGTCACAACACAACAGTGGGCTTCGTTCCAGCGGGCAAAGAGTACTGGGAGAGCCAGAGTATCCAGTCTGCTCTCTGGCAAACTGTCACTTTACATGCACATAAGAAACCAGGTAACTTAGAAAACAGTAACTTAGGTAAACAATGCATTTGCATACACTGTGGTAAAACTGATTACTGGAAAGTTGTAAATCAGTAATATCAATAACATGTTCCTCTACCTCCTTATTTTTGGAAGCATTACTTCCTTAATATAACTATTAGTGATAAAAGCCACTGCTCTCTGATTTTGTTTGTTTGGTGTGTGTCGGAGGGCTGAAGGCACAGTGAGAGGACAGAATAACTCAAAATCAGAAAGCAGTGTCTTTTATCACAGGCCGGGCGGTGTGGATGGGCTCTCTTAACGGGTCGGGTGGGTGTGGGTAATAATAAACCCTGACCCGCACATCACAAGCACATACATACATACATACATACATACATACATACATGGAAAAATCCAGTTAGAAACCTAAATGTACTTGGCAGAAAAATGGGCTTTCTCCAGGAGTAATCCAACTGTGGATATCAGGTTTTCCTAATCCCCTATGCAGATTACAGAAACTGGGTTTTTCACAACTTGATATTTAAGAAATCAGGTGACTGCAGAAAGCCAACTGTAACCTGGTTATGTATTTAAAACACTGACTGTTCTGGCCGGACTCGTCCACCTGGCTCCATTATGTTCCTTCTCAATCTAATAAAAAATCTCAACTCAGTTCAACCATAACAAACTTCAATCTACCAAAACTACCTGAACTCTAACCCACCACAAAGTCAAACCATGCTATAAAAGCCTCTGTTCTCATTTGTGTGTTCATGCGTCCGTTTCAATACAAAACAAGCCAATAAGGCTGTTATGTTTCTAAATGGGTTTAAAAATTTATCTAGAACATAAATTATTGAAAAGGTCGTGCCTGTTAAAATCTGCACAACAGGTGTCTTATAACTTCAGACATTTCAGCAGACCATTGTATGCCTTCAATGAAGCCAGCAGGATCAACAGTAAAATTCTAAACAAACATTTTAGACAATTTTGATGCTTTTGCCATAAACTATATCTCCACTGCATTAATATTAGATGGTGAGGATTTTTTTTCTGTTGTTTTGACCCAATTCCAAAGTTTCCTTACAATTATTCCTTTACAAGTGAACCAGATTTCTCAATATTCTTGATTTCCTTTCATAATGTAGAGAGCATATTTAAATCTGCCATTGTTTTTTTAGTTCAAAAACCCTCGCCTAAATTTTTTAGCCTTAAACCACAGCACGAGGCCTGTCTCACAGCAGCGTGGAGGTCAAGCACATGTCAATTCTAACCAAAACAGGCAATTCATTGTTTCTGTGTCACTCTTGTATACCAGGTTTTACTTTCACTTTGACTACATTTAGTTTAAAAATTCAAAAAAAGGTCGCTCTGTGATTGGAGCTGACTTTCTTGATGTGCTGCAGTATGTTTAAGTGTAATACGAGCTGACAGCTACTAAGTCTGCTGATGAACAGTAGTCTTTTTATTGAAAAAAAGCCATTAAATTCATATGGTCCTTTTGATAATATCCAAGTCGGTTTGTGACAATTAACTTTTAGTTAAGTTTACTTTTAGTTTAGCTTTGAGTTTGCAACACTGAAAAGTTTGTTCATATGATATGAAGTAAACAAACTAAGAAAAACAATAAGACAAGTAATTACCAAAAAAGGAAACTACCCAAGAAAGATAAGGATGAACAGACGAGAGATAACACGCAGTTTTTTTACTTTTATAATTACAAAATAGATTACTTGTTCAGGTGAGAGGCGAGGTTGTGAGGGCTGAGTGACTGGCCAATAAAAAAATGTGTTTCTCTGTTACTAGGAAGAGTTGGTATGGCGTAGTGGTGTGTTACTCTCTGCTTTATCTCAACAGTGAACACACAGCAGCAAAGTTCAACGACCTTTGGGACAGAGCAAACAAGGGTGGGTCGTACTTTCTGCGTCACAGCAGAGTGAAAAAACGCCCAGCCAATAACAGCGCGCAGGATGTGCAGCCCGTCCAGGTGGTCAAATGACGCCGTTGTGACCCTTGGCTTCAGATACCTAGGCACAAGTCCCCACATACAAAGTGGCCATATTTCAGGGATGTCTGTAGTTTAACGAGAGCAGCGCTGAGCCACAGCCAGCAGACAGGAAGTCTCGGCACCTTCCCGCAGGAGTCAATGACAACATTATTGCTTCCAAATTGTTGATAGCTAATAGCCTATAGGTCGTTGCACCAACTGCAATGCTGCCTACATCAATAACTAATATGTAATACTAAGCAATGTACAAATTTGTGTCACTTTTGGATGATGCCTGGGGCAGTTTTGAGTTTCGATGCCCAACTGTCGAGAGGAACTAACAAGTAGATATAGGCATGCACTGGAAACAAGAATCATGTGCGGAATCTAACATTGGCACATCTAAATATAGCAGACTTCCCTCCACAAACAAAAGGACTTCACACATTCACAATCGTATACCCACACGAGGACACACACCCCCGAGAACACACCCCCGTCACCTTTCTGCTGGTGCTTGTGTGACTACATAGCCCCCCATCTGCTGTTGGCCCTTTGAGGGTAAACAGCGAAGCTTGTGGAGAAGGAGGGAGATGAGGGGGGGGCAGATGGGCACACAATACACTTCCACTAGCCAACACAAAAGCTCCCGAACCCCGGGGCAGGACAGTGGGAGGTGGGGTAAGCCGAAGGAGCACCCATCCTCCACCTGCCACTCGTGAGCTGAGGAAGAGTCCAGGGTTGATATGGTGAAACCAGAAAAAAATATCACACAGAGGGTGACGGGGCAGTGAAATTCTGTGGAGGGGAGAGATTATTGAGGGGTGACAGGTTAAGCTTGGCTCAATCAGAAAAGCCTCTTAACCTGACAAAAAGGGTTAAACAACAATATACCAGAAGAGGTGTCTCTGTATGTGTGTGTGTGTATATGTGTGTGACTTGTTCATTGTGCGCTCGGTGAAGCAGCAAACATGTTTGTGTATCCATAGGACATGATCTGATTAAAGACATCTGCTAGGCCTAACAGGGCCATCAGATATCTGTGTGTGTGTGTGTGTGTGTGCGTGTGTGTGTTAATCATGTATTAATAGTGTGTGTAATGCATAAAAACGTGCTACTGTGTAAACACACCATTAGAGTGGGCGTGATTGCATATAAAGACAATGCAAGGGGACAAAAATAGGCCTGAATTTAATCAAAAGTCGATATTTTTCAAGGAATTGTATCAAAGTCAGAAATTCCAGTATTGTGCCAACACTAACATGAAGACAATGCAAAGACACAAGTGGACAAAAATAGGCCTGACTTTACACAGGGCAGCACAAAGTAGGGGAAGACGCATTCTCACAAATTGAAAATATTTAAATTTTATTGAAAAATTTGTGATGTATAAAAGGTTATTAGGACTCCACTTCGAGAGACTGCAGGAAAATAAAGTAATTGAGTTCCTGATAACTCCTGAGATCAATCAGTCTTAGCTGACACATAATCATACTCTCCACGCACAGTTGGTGCTAGAGCTGCTACAATTAATCAATTGTCAAGTATTAAATTAATCACCAACTATTTTGATAAACGATTAATCCGTTTGAGTAACTTTTTAAGAAAAAAAACAATTCTCTGATTCCAGCTTCTTAAATGTGAATATTTTCTGGTTTCTTTACTCCTCTATGACAGCAAACTGAATATCTTTGAGTTGTGGACAAAACAAGACATTTGAGGACGTCATCTTTGGCTTTGGGAAACACTGATTGACATTTTTCACCATTTTAAAGACCAAACAACTAATCGATTAATCAAGAAAATAATCAACAGATTAATCGACAATGAAAATAATTGTTAGTTGCAAACTAGTTGGTGCACGCAATTACTATTTCCTAGTATTCCATGGGAAACACAAACATGGGAGTGAGAAAACACTCCAGCTGTCAATCATGCCTCTACCACAAGGTGAAAATGTGTTTGAACACACCTTTGAAAGACAAAATCTTCCCATTCAAAAAGGACTGCTCCATGTTTTGAAGATATCACCTGTCAAAATAATGCTCTACCAGTTCTGTGAGTCATGATGGCATCATAGCCCTCAAGACAGATTGGTAGCTTGCAGGTGAGTAGCTTTAGCCAACAGGTGTCTTAGTTCACAACACACATTCTTAAAAAATGACAAGGGGGGAGGAAGTGAGAGAGTGTGACATCTGTAGGACACACAGAAACAGCTGTCTCACTTCCTGTTACAGGCTGGATGATCTGCATGGAAACAAAGTAGGAGATAGAGTCTTTCAAGAGGAACAGCAGGGTTGTGAGGGACAAAGACGGATAATGAACAGATCAGTGTGAATAAATAACTCAGCTAGAGACTTAAGGAATTTGGCATTATTTTCAACAGCCTCTACCTCTATCCGTCCCTTTGAGCTGGCTTCACTAACTCCTCCCTTTTGACACCTTAAGATTCATGTTGTGAATCCCCCACTGCTGTGCCTGATGCAACAGATGATACTTGTGGCTTCACTTCATAGATACACAGACTGGTGCATAATCAGCCGATTTAAAATGACAGAGGATTCACACTGAGAGCTGGTGATTTGGCCCTTTGATAAGTTGTGCGTGTGTACATAGAGTATGTTTTCAGACTACATCAAATTAGGGAAGCGCAATACAGACCAGTTGCCAGGCAACCAGTGAAGACTTCAGGAAGTTACTAGTCCCGGCAAATAAATAGTCTGGCACATAACCCCCCATAAAAATAAAACCGGACTTCAGTTTTTGTACTGGAATAAAGTTGCTTATTAGTGAGCTTTAGAGGTGCTGATAGAAAGATTTTGTTACCTTTTTCACAGACTACCTGTTTCCTCCTGTCTTTATGCTGAGCTAACCAGCAGCTGGCTCAACTAAACATTTACTATACAGATATGAGAGGGATATCCATCTTCTCATCCAACTCTCACCAAGAAAGCAAGCAAGTTTATTTTCCTTTTCTTTTATTGTAAAAACTTTGCCTATTATCTTTTCCACCATGAACCTAGAATCTAAAGACACCCCTATTGAAACAAACAGCCAACTAAATCAATTAGGTGATCGACATATAATTAATTAAAGACAATTTTAATAACCAATTTATTTCTTAAAAAGCGAAGAATTGCTTGCTCGTCTATGCTCCAAAACCAAATTTGGCTTAAAATTAGTGTATTTAAGTCTTTTGGCTAATATTAATACAAGAGCAACAGAGTATGGAGGACAGAACCTGCCAAAATAAAAAACAAATATATAAATAAATGACTTCATAAAATTAATAAATGTCATTAAATGTAGCAAAATTAATATTAAAAATAAATGTAGCCATTAATTAATTGTTAAAATGTGACATAAATTGATATTTCTGTTTTAATTTGCTTCTTTATTCATTTATCTGTTTTAATTCCCTTATTTCTTTACTCTTCTGTTTAATTTTCCCTTTTAGTTATTTATGTATTTATTATTTTTATTTTTAAACTTATTTATTAATTTCTGCATTTATTTTTAAATAACTAAATAAGTAAATACATAAATATACATACAAAAAAATGCTAAAGTAAATAAATAAAAACTAAATGAAAAATTAAATAAATACACTTAAAATGAATAAGCATAAATACATAAATAAATAAAAGGGAAAATTAATCAGGAGCATAAATAAATAAGGGAATTAATACAAAGATAAATAAATAAAGAAGCAAATTAAAACTGAAATCAATTTATGTCACATTTTACCAATTAATTAATGGTTACATATTTTTAAGATTATTTCTGCTACATTTAATGACATATTTATTCATTTATTTATCGAGTCTTTTATTCATTTATCTATTTATTTTGGTAGGTTCCGTCCTCCGCAACAGAGTATTTGCATAGCACGTTGAATGAATGAACTCTAGAATATAGCAAAACATTCACTTCCCTTTACCGTTAACACCATTCAGCACTATTCAACTACTTCCTTATTAGGAACTGATCATAAGACCCAAGCAGGACCAAATATACACACACACAAGAACAGTTGGTGGAGAATGATGAAAAGAAAGTTACATCTCTTTAAGCCCATTAAGGAAGTATCCACAACCATTCATAAATAAGTGCTGTTTCACTATGACAGAGTGCTGCATCAGCTTGGAAACTACTCAGTATCACAGATACGGTTGGTTACCGAGTTCTGGGTCCATCTATCACAACTATAATACCACATCCTTCCAAATACACTTCCCCCAACAGAAAGGGAGGCAGAGAAACAGAGAAAGACAAGGTCAATGTGTGGGGGTTGGCGGATACTGCACCCAATCACAGACGGTATAAATTGCAATCCAGTAAATCATATTATGTCAAAGGAGCTTACAACACCAAGATAAATGTTTACCAAAGGAGCTTTTACTTCGGCTAATCTGTTTGTTTGTGACAAATGGCAAACAAATATTTTCACAATAATCTGACGGGAGAAATAAGATCTTATGGCATTAAGTGATCGGTCATAGTTTTGCCATAACAATGTCAAACAATATAGACTTAAACACCCCCAGGCTGCATTACGGATCCAGTTATAACCAGTCCAGTATGTTACTAGCCAGAAGCACTTCACTGGACAAGGGAAAACAAATACAGAGAAGAACAAAGTTTACGTTTATAACAGTCAATAAACAGGCTAGATTGTCTCTGCCCCTTAGTATGGCTGTAACTACTGACCAAATAAATAAATAGTCCACTACTCCCTGAAGATACAGTACACATTCCTTTATAAGCACACACAGCCAATCAATTTGGCTCTCCTGTAGTTCAAACATTCACAAATGGCAATCAGAGTGAGAGTCTTAAAGGACTGTTACTCAGACATGATTTTCTTACTTTACACTACATCCAAGTTGCAGTTACAGTTGATTACTATGTGTCAGTTTGTAAAATCAAATTCTGTAGATTTGATTTTGAGTTTGATTTAAACAAAAACTAAAATATGAACTTAAAGACTCTTGCTCGGCACAGGATTGGATGTCTGTGGCAAGGAACAATGCTAATCCATACTAACACAGAAATAATGGTACATTTTCTCAGACTGCAGCTAACAATTATTTTAATTATTAAGTAATTAATTGACTATTTTTTTTTAAAAAAAGAAAATAGCAAAAAATGGCAGTTACAATTTCCCATAGCAGACCACAGTAAAAATCCAAAGATTTTCAGTTTAACATAGTACATGGCAAAGAAAAGTATTAAATCATAATTTTGCAACCCATCTCCACAATGTCATGGAAAATAGGTGTGGAAATACCTTTTTATGCTTTGAGATACTGAAGCATTAAAGTATTTTGCTTCAGAGTAGGATAATGCTGAGTTACTGGCCAAGTGCAACAGCATTTTGTGTTCGTTATGGAACACTGTCCGCACAAATGTAGTTCCATGAAACTACCCGTACAAACGTAAACTGCTCAAACTAAGACATTTAATATTGTCATACATACGTTAACAACTTAAGGTTATGTTCTATTTAGGATCATATCTACCCTTGCATAGTCTAGAAAATGGTAGACGTGTTTATTTCACGTGTTCTATATTTACAGAGACTGTTGCAGAAACCAAGCAGCTCATTAACATAACATAAACATCAGATTTAAAAACGAGAAGATGCTTACAAAAAAGAAAAGAAAAGGGTCAGCGTATCTTTTGGTCATTCAATTTTCCTTTCACAAAAGGATATCAAAATACAAAAAATGAGTGGTTATTTGATTTTCATTTTAAGATACAAAAATTAAAATTGAAATAAAAGGCGTTTTTCTTTATCAGGGTCAAAAAGGGATGAACTAAACTTAAAGGGACTGTTTGTAACTTCTTACACGTATAAATCATTGTGGGTCGGTGTCCCATGCCCACTCGCGTGTGGCTACGCTGTTCAGATAAGACTCTAACACAACAGCAGCGAGAAACGTTATCGTCTCCGACCAAAACTCCGGTGTCTCCCCTGTTCCCTCCGGCCGTGGTCGGGAGGCTGAGGCAGGAAAAGCCAACACTAGGATCAGCAGTGATTCATGGAGAGACCTTCGTCTGGTCAGCTAACATTACTGCCAAGCAGCTGAAATATAGAGTGATGTCGTGGTTTTAGCTGACGTGCGTCGCCTCATGCTAGTTCATGTCTATGTAGAGCGAGCACAAGCGCGAGCACGAGCAACAGGACTACTACTTTCGGTAGGTCCTGACCACTGCAGACCGGGAACATCCCACAAGAGCTGCAGTTTTGGAGATGCTCTGACCCAGTCGTCTAGCCATCACAATTTGGCCCCTGTCAAAGTCACTAACATCCTTATGCTTGCCCTTTTTTTCTGCTTCCAAAACATCAACTTCAAGGATAAAATGTTCACTTGCTTCCTAATATATCCCACCCACTGCCAGGTACCATTGTAACGAGATAGTCAATGTTATTCACTTCACCTGTCAGTGGTCATAAGTGGCTGATCAGTGTATATTGCATATTCTTTTTATTCTTAATACTGTGAACCTTTGCACATCCCCTCCGCTTACTACAGTCAGAGAGAGGGAAGTTCGTCCTTAAGATTGCCACTGTATTTATACCCTACACCTTAAAGAAGGGTGCTTCATTCAGCTGTGAGTATGATTACAAATGGAGTCACGGTTTGAGAAAGGCCCGTTGTTCCGAATGCCCTCAATAGTTGAAAATAAGGACAGCGTTCGGAACATATAAACTGCCACTGTTATTGCCAATATTGTCAAGTCAATTTTCATCCCATGGAAAGCTAAAAACATCACCCCCCACCAACCAACAGCTTTTATCTCTGGCTGCACAACACACGAAAATGAGTTAAGGGCATTATGTAATAAAATACCAAGTAAGAACATTTTGTCATCGTCAACATTATATTGTGAGAGTAATTACCAGAATAGCGGAGATGACCAGTGAAAAAATATGTCACATTGCTGAGGCAAAAACTAGTTTTCCGGGACAGGGAAAAAAAACTGTGATGATAAATGAACTCAGTATGCTGAAATCTGGGAGTTTTTTACTCTTGCTCAAGCAGTAAATCAGTGGTATAATGTAATCATGAGCTAGTACTCTTCCCACAATGAATAAAAGACATCTTAGAGATGCCACTCTCATGAGGGTACAGTTAGACAGAAGGGGTAGAGAAATAACTCAAAGAAGGCCACCACATAACCTCTTCCTTCCCCTCTCTCCCTCCCTCCTTTTCCTTCCTTTCTCATGACTGAAGTGTGGGCCTGGCGCTTCCTCTCTGTGTTAACCTTTAATCAGACATGCTGACAGTGCCAATGCTACATTCAGAAGGATTTATGTTGTGTGGATGGTGGGTGTCACTAGAAAGACACGTTTATTTCAGCACACAATTCAAACAAAGTCTTCTGTTCAAGAGTAAGTCAAGAGGAAATTTCAGAAATCCAAACCCTATAAACAAGAAAAAGCAGGCCAATGTTTCCAGTTCCTCTTTTCTTATCCAAGTCTCGACAGGTGTGCTTACTTCACCACACGACTTCCACATCTTCCCAAATTTCAGGAAGAGCAGCTTCAACGTTTTTATACGCTTTGGCCACAAAATGTGGTCAAAACATTTAGTCATACTGTCTGTGATTACATCACCTTAACGACACACATTTCACTGAGTTCCTTTCCAGACGAGGCAGAACTAGGCTTAAAGACCAGAATTTGTTTTTCAAAACCTTTTCTTGGCCATCAACTCAATATGTGCTGGTTTGTAAGTCAACATTACTGCAACCTTTTGGTCCGTTGAATGTCTTTAACCGTCTGAGACCAGCAATAGACACATTTTTGTCTTTTTTTTAGGGAGGCATAGGGGTCTTTAAGGGTAGATAGCAGGTCAACAGTACATGACACAGAAGTGATGTACATCATTTGAAAGCTGGGAACCTGAAGATTAATTTGATATACAGTTCAGCACCGTGTGTCAAGTTGTTCTAGTCATAAACATGAAATAAACATGAATTAACTAATTACTCAAAATAAATTGTGAAAGTCAGGGCTAGGAACATTATGATATCAGTATATGATGGCCATTCCCATGCTCACTTATGTCTCATAAGTTGTTGCAGCAATTTTTGGGTCGATACCATTTGTTACACAGATTTGTTGCTAAATTTAAACTTTAAACTTTTTTAACCTCTCAAGAATTGATATGAGGATTAACATCATCACACATGAATACAACTGGGCTCATTGGATCTATAACAGTCTCAGCCTTCCAGCTATACCAAATTTATGCAACTCCAAGACGGTTCACAGACCCCAGTATGCAGAAGTATTCAAATGCACTACTTTACAATAGGTGAAAATAACACATTTATACTGCATGCATAAAACTCCATGGTTTTTGCCCCAAATCGCATGTGATTATCATAAAGTGGGCATGTCTGTAAAGGGGAGACTCGTGGGTACCCATAGAACCCATTTCCATTCACATATCTTGAGGTCAGAGGTCAAGGGACACCTGTGAAAATGGCCATGTCAGTTTTTCCTTGCCAAAACTTAGCATAACTTTGGAACGTTACTGAGCCTCCCGACAAGTTAACATGACATGGTTGGTAGTGGGAATTCATGGTAGTGGATTCCTTAGTTCTTCTATTTTCATATGATATCAGTAGCTTCACTCTAGCGCTAAAACTGAACCTGCTACAGCCTCTGAAAGACAGTAAAGTCGGTCAGGATCGCAGGTCTCAGTGGGTTAAATGTAGAGTAAACTGGTTATTTTCAGCTTTTTTACAGTAACCAGATAACTTCCATATCATGTAAACAAGAAAACTTTCATAAATTAAGATATATTTGATTAATTAAATCCAAATTAATTAAATTCAAAGTCTAATTAAACTGAAACATATAGTACAAGACAAGCTAAGAGTTTATAAAGCTTAACAGTAGAACTGTTCATACAAATCAGACACATCTGGAGTAAAGAAAACTGTGTGCTCTCACTCACTACAGAGTAGAGGTCTACAGGATATGAAAAGGAAACCTGAATCCCAGCAGTCATTATACTTAGAGATAGAAAAATAGTCCTTATGGTAGTTGTTCTTTTTTTAAGAGATGTGCTTGCATTTGATACAGCCAAAAACCAAAAACAATTTGGGAACAGTGATAGTATACAGGTCAGGTCATCACATTGCTGCAAGCATTGCTGAAATCACTGTGGATTTTGAGACATTTACCTTTAGCAAGTTATTTTTTCTTTACTTAATCGATACTTTTGCAGGTTAACGCCAGGCATGAGCTATGCTTTACGAAAGAGAGAACGCACGAGAGAGACAGATAATGTTACAACACATAATAAGAAATAAACCTGCCCTGAGCCCAGAACTGTACATTACTAAATGGCACGAAATATTCTTCAACTTCCTCAAACCAACAATTGTTTTGCACTAAAAATGACAACCTCCTCATTTATTGCACTGTGTTGGCACAGTGGGAGGTCCAGACACCGAAGGTTGCACAAAAAAAATGCAGCGCATTCTGGCAAAGGATTTGACCACACACGCTGCTCAACTTTTGCCGCAAAACAATGCAACATTATCCAGTAACAGCGAGTTGCATTCAAGATTCAAAGTAGAATGCCTTATAATGCAAACTGCATTATTCTACTGTTTACCACAAAATTAGTGCCAAAGATCCACATGATGTTCCAAAGTTGTAAAAAGTTGAACTTTGTGAAAGAACTTAATTTTCTTACCAGTATGCTGTAGCATCAAGGCCACACCAACACACCCCTTTGTGTGTGTGTGTGTGTGTGTGTGTGTGTGTGTGTGTGTGTGTGTGTGTGTGTGTGTGTGTGTGTGTGTTTTTTTTAAACACAGTGCTATTTCTGGTCAGAATGTGGCCTTAACCTGATTGCTCTCAATAACCTGCTTTCTTGTATGCTTATAAATGTAGTCACTGTAAGACGATACCTGCAGATGCCTCACACCCTTATAGAGTGACCGTGTGGCAGGACACTGACCAATCAACACAGAAGGGCACATTGCGTTGTCTCTCACAAAAGCAACAAAGTCAAAAGGTATTGATTCTCTGTGACAGGTTATATAATGCATTATAAGTAAAATATGCATTTTTCAAGACTTTAGGGTCTCCATTTCTCTGCCACAGTCTCTCTCCTTCAAACACATACGCTCACAGTTACAAATTATTCGGCTGCACCGTTAGCACAAAACTTGGTTCAAGAGACAGGTAAAAGTTTTACAAGGTGAGGTCACCTTGGGCCAGTCTGGCAGATTCCTGGTTCTGGCGTCTACTGCCTACCTAATGAATACAATAGAAGAGATGGGGCTGACTCAGCGGACGTCAGTGAAGGGAACAATAAGAGCATAAGTTCATTCAGCGGAGGAATCAATCTATGTGGTTACAGTCCGTCTTGCAAACGGCATGTGAAGATATCAGTGACGCTAGCACATTATATCCGAAGTGCAACAAGTTTTAAGATCTACAAAAGTAACTGGAGGGGGTTTGAGGAATTATATAGGAGCCGTTTACAATCATATAACTTAGTGGTCTTTGAATCAAGTTTGTGTGTGTATTTATACATATACAGTTATCTGACAAATAGAGACTACTTCCAGCTCTGACATGAGAGAGAGAGCTCAAAGATGGCATCTGTCCAGAAGCTCAAATGCTTTTTTTTTCTTAAAAAATTACTCAAAGCGATTAATCGATTATCAAAATAGTTGACAATTAATATAATAGTTGACATCGAATCAATTAATCAACCAGTACCACCTTATATTGTTCTAAAAAAAAACTGAACTGTATTTTGAAATCACAGCTTACTTTTTCTCACCCTTTCTTTCTGAAAAATATAAAACAAGGGACCAAATACAGCCAGTTTGGCAACTGCTTCTCAGTTGTACCACATTTTCCAGATGTCACCTCTCTTCACCATTCTCCAAATCTACGATTGGATTAGACTTTCGATTTTAAGGCCACGATTCGATTTGATTTTCGATTTAAACATGCCATTGTTGGATTATGGAGTCATGATTCATAAAGATCAACAGATCATTGGTTTTATGCCCTGACAACAGTCAATCACACTTTCAAATTCTTCTTTAAAAAGAGAACTGAAGTCCCTTTTTATTTAGGAAGTGCTTCAAAAACAACAACAGTCTATAATATAAAAAGCAGCTTCTTTTCAATATCAGTATCTGTATGACCCACCTCAGTACATAATCATTAGAGATCATCGATCCTGCTTTTGATATCAATGGTCAAGATTCGGAAGTTGATTTCGATCGATTTCCGATTTAGAATCGAAATGGTGACACCCCTACCCACATGTGCACACTCTCTATTGCTATATTCATTTCTTTCTCTTCACGTATTACCATAGTCAGGTAGCATCAAACCCACGTCCAATCCAGGTTGAGCGGAGAGTCAAGCCTGCGACCCATTCAGATAGGCCCCAGACAAGGGTTTGATCATGTTATGTTGTCAGTCTGAACGCAACAACTATTTTGTAACTGTGCTAACAGTGATGGCTCATTGTAAATATAATTAGGAAACTGGTGGATGATTGGGAAAATGTTTTGCTATTTGTTCTAATGTGGCCTTGAACACTGATGACGTTTGAGCTGGTCTGAATCAGAGGAGAAATTGTAGGTTTGTGGCTACCTGACTGCAAAGGATTTTAAGAGACATGTTTGGATGATTAATTGTTTGCCTGAGGATGACCATAGAGGTCAAAATGTTGAGTCATTACATTTTTACGCACTTACAATAGCCTTCAATTCAGTGAGATGTACCAAACTGTGGTTGGAGTGCAATGAGAAAAGCTCTCTTCAGGTGCGATATCACATCTATCTGAAATTATAACATGATGTCACACTTGATGTCACAACATCTTCACCAACTGTAACTTTCCACAGGCTTAAGCTTTAATACCGTCTAATAGGGTCTACAGTCTAAAAAATTTGAAGAATAGCAAAACCCTTGTGAAAAGACACTTGACAAGGTACAACGATTTGATATAGAGTGTAACGTAACTTTCTATTTTTAATACTAATTATACATGGCTCACCAACATACAAACACATCACGACATGACATCAAACAGGTTGTGTGTATGTTTGTGTTTAATATACACACACAGTCGAGTGCGGAACGCTGTGACCCAATAATTTAGACTGAATTTCATTTTGAACCACCACACAGGATGTTCCCAGGCTGTGATTCAATTGGGTAAGATTTTGTGCAATACCCATTTTAACGAGCTTTACACTACAATCCCTTCTGTAATATTAAAGAAATAACTGAACGGGCTGACCCTACAGTAATAAATGGCTTCACTGGGTCTTGTTTCGGTCACCCATGTGTGGATAGCTGTTGTGGCGTTTGTTCTTTATCAATCATTGACCGATAACAAAAGTGATCTCTAGATGTAGTTCCTGACACTGCAGAGTCACTTTACAGCCCGCCCTAAGCTTTTTCTAATTTACAGGACACAGGGGAGTAACTAAATTAAAATCCAGAGAACACACAGAGGGCTGAAACTACCAACAAATATTTGCTTATCACAGTGTTATCTCATCACAATAAGCGGTGGATGATAGGCAAAACAATTACAATTGAGCAGGTTGAGAAACAGTGTCAACATCACATGGCCTGTCCAGCAGCGTGCTCTGGACTCCACTACTCACAACACTCCACACGTGATAAGGGGCATCACAGCTGAGATGGTGGTGTACCTCTAATAAATTAATCCATTGTTTGCATATAAAATACTCCAGTATCTTTGTCTCAACTTGAAATATGAGAAACCCCTTTATCCTATATGAGGTGTATAAATCACAGATCACTTGCTTATAACTGATCAGCCAACATCTGTTTGATTTTTTTGGTGATGATGATAAAAACTAAAAAAGGTGGGTAGAACAATACTATCACAACCTTCACAATGCAATATATCATCGCAAAGAAACTATCTGCAAATGATTTTCTTCGTTAATCCATTAGTCAGTCAGTCTATACAATGTCAGAAAAAAAGAAGGTGATGTGTTCAGGTTGCTTGTTTTGTGCGACCAACAACCCAAAATGTAAAAGGGTATTCAATTTACTATCATAGAAGACTGGAAAAACTAGTAAATATTCACATTAAAGAAGCTAGAAACAGTGACTTTTTGATATTTTATCTAGATAGATAGATAGATAGATAGATAGATAGAGACTTTTTGACATTTTATCTAGATAGATAAAGTGACTGACATTTTATCTAGATAAATAGAAAGAGTGACTTTTTGACATTTTATCTAGATAGTGACTTTCTGACATTTTATCTAGATAGATAGAAAGAGTAACTTTTTGACATTTTATCTAGATAGATAAATAGATAGATAGATATAGTGACTTTTTGACATTTTATCTAGATAGATAGATAGATAGATAGATAGATAGATAGATAGATAGATAGATAGATAGATAGATAGATAGATAGAGTTGGGATAGTTTGGATTAAACCCACAGTTGGAAGATAGATAGATAGATAGATAGATAGATAGATAGATAGATAGATAGATAGATACATAGATAAGTTGGGATAGTTGGATTAAACCCATAGTTGGAAGATAGATAGATAGATAGATAGATAGATAGATAGATAGATAGATAGATAGTTTGGATTAAACCCACAGTTGGAAGATAGATAGGTAAATAGATAGATAGATAGATAGAGTTGGGATAGTTTGGATCAAACCAACACTTGGACACACAACTTCCACAGTAGCTTTCCTCTATTCAACAACAAGGCGGCCTACCCATGTTCCTATGTTCCTATGTTTCTTCCAGGCTCACTTCTACTCTAAATTCAACAGTTTCTCTCTCCCACATAATAACAACTTACCTTCAGCGCATACTTGTCTCCAGTCTTCTTCTGGAAGATCTCCAGCACCTTGCCATTGATGCCCAGCCCCAGCACCTGGCTGGTCACCTTGTAGTCGTCCGTGATGGCGGTCTTCTTGATCTGTAAGGAGGGTCTGGTGGTCTGGTGGAAGGGGAGGAACTGGCCCTGGCCCGGGTTCTGCTGCTGACCCGCCGGGTTGGGAAACAGTGGCTGGTTCTGTGCGTTGGACAGCATGCTCTCCTTGGTTTTAGTGGTGGCTGAGAGACGGAACAACCTCTCAACAAACACTCTTCTTCCTGGGTTAGCTGAGGTGTAGCAACAGCCAAGGCCCCGAGACAACAACAAAACAAGCAGTTGCTGAGACGTTACAGGTTAAAACAAAGTCAGTTGGTTAGCCGTTAAAAATGCTAAGTTAGCTTAGCGGTTAGCATGCTAGTTTGATTTCCGATTCTTGACCGTTGATTCCGAGGCTAACAAGCTCAGCTATCAGTTAGCTTATCCATCTCTCTCTCGCTCTCTCTGGTGGTTGATCCGCCAACCGTCCAACCGTCCAACCGCCGCCGGTTTCCTCAAAGAACACTTCAGGAACTTTTATAAAACACCTCCATAAAACGTAAAAAGACCGCGAGTGAAGTTAAAGAAACACTCAACGAAAGACAAGACAACAAGAAGGGGGGGAAACTCCGCCAGCAGTAGCAGCACACTTCACTTTGAGACGGACAGACAGGCAGACCATGAGACAGACAGACAGCCAGCCGGAGCAGGTTTTACTGCTGACGTCATGGCCGGGGTTTTTTCCGGCTCTTAAAGGAGAAGTAACGTCAGAGAGGAAGAGAGCGTTTATATAACAGACAGAAGCTCCACTCTGAGGACTGAGCACTGTCACAGAGCTAGTTAAATATTATTAAAGTTATGGCTTGATTACCGCAATGCAGCCAGAAGTAACACAACACTTTCATTTTCTATATCTTGGTGATTCAATTTTACCACAGTATCAGTTAGTAGATTAAAGTGGCAGTAGGCGGAATCTTTTTTGGTATCATTGAGCAAAAAAAAAATAATCATAATAACCTTTCATCATATTGTAATTCAAGTGTGTCCGCAAATTTCATGGTAATTAGGTAATAATTAGCAAGTAACCTATTTGAAATTTCTTTGGGATTACTGCCACATTACCCCAATATTTACCTCAAAATGTATAAAAAAAAATACTTTATTAATAACATTATTTAAAAAATGATATGCTAAAATAGCATATAATCGTTAATTATAAATGCTCTTCGAATGAACTTAAATTAAATACATTTATTTATTTATTTTACTTTATTTTATTTTAATTCTTTGGATTGTTTAAGTATGTGTCCTCCCTTTTTTCTCTGAATTCAATTGAAATTACAGTTTAAAATTAAGTCTTGTTTTGTTTTTTGTGTTTTCTCTCTCCACCCTGTTTTAAGTTGTGCAATTTTGTGTAAAATGAAAATACAGTAGGAAAGAATGTGATGATGATTGTATACGTTGCTGAAACTGCAATAAAAACTAAGTTAAAAAATAAAAAGTAACCAACACATTTTCATTTTCTATATCTTGGTGATTCAATTTACCACACTGTCAGTTAATAGATTAAAGTGTCAATAGGCAGAATATTTTTTGGTATCATTGGGCAAAAGAATTCATAATAACCTTTCATCAGCATATTGTAATTCAAGTGGGTAACACTTCATTTTACAGGTGCGCAAATTTCATTGTAATTAGGTGTTAATTAGCTTTTTAGATTCCCAATTCAACAGTAGGTGAAATACTCTACTAATACTGTAGTAGTTACACAGAAACAGGATATGCACATATATATATATATATAGTAAATGTATTTGTGTGGCAATGCGTTACATGTCCATTACATTTTCACTCTTTGGAATTACTGCTAAAATAGCATATAATCGTTAATTATGAATGATCTTCGAATTAACTTAAAACATTTTTTTTCTTTATTATTGTTATTATTTACTTATTTATTTATTTATTTATCTGTAAGTGTTGGTATTATTATTGTTATTGATATTATTACCATGGCCTCATCATCATCATCATCGTCATCTTTATTATTATTCAAATTATTAATATACATGTGTGTATATATATATATATTTATATATATATATATTTATATATTTCTTTTTAATCATTTATTTTAAAAGAAAAAAAAGTAACCAACACATTTTAATTTTCTATATCTTGGTGATTGAATTCTACAACATGGGTCACTGTCAGTTAGTAGATTAAAGTGGCAGTAGGCAGAATATTTTTTGATATCATTGGGCAAAACATTTCATAATAACATTTCATCAGCATTTTGTAATTCAAGTGGGTAACACTTCATTTTACAGGTCTGCAAATTTCATGGTAATTAGGAAATAATTAGCAAGTAACCTATTTGAAATTTCTTTGGAATTACTGCCAAATTATCCCAATATTTACCTCAAAATTTATCAAAAAATACTTTATTCAAGACATTATTAAAAAATGATATTTTAAAATAGCATATAATCGTTAAAATAGTCTAAGGGCTCTTTGGAATTACTGCCAAATTACCCCAATATTTACCTCAAAATTTATTAAAAAAATACTTTATTGATAACATTATTTGAAAATGATATTCTAAAATAGCATATAATCGTTAAAATAAGGCCCTTAGGCTTGAGAAGCCTAAGGGCTCTTTGGAATTACTGCTAAATTAGCATATAATTGTTAATTATAAATGATCTTCGAATTAACTTAAAACATTTTTTTCTTTATTATTTATTTATTTATTTATTTATTTATCTCACTTATTATTGTAAGTGTTGGTATTATTATTGTTATTGATATTATTATCATGGCCTCATCATCATCATCATCATCATCATCGTTATTATTATTCATATTATTATTATATCATTTATTATTATTAATAAAATAAAAGTAACTAACACATTTTCATTTTTTATATCTTGGTGATTACATTTACCACATGGGTTCACTGTCAGTTAGTAGATTAAAGTGGCAGTAGGCAGAATATTTTTTGGTATCATTGGGCAAAAAAATGTCAAAATAACCTTTCTGCATATTGTAATTCAAGTGGGTAACACTTCATTTTACAGGTCTGCAAATTGCATTGTAATTAGGTGTTAATCAGCTTTTTAGATTCCCAATTCAACAGTAGGTGAAATACTCTACAAATAGTGTAGTAGTTACACAGAAACAGGATATGCACATTTATAAAAATAGTAAATGTATTTGTGTAGCAATGCGTTACATGTAAAGTTATATACAGTGAACAGAAAATTTGCCACAAGATGACATCTTTGCCAAAAAACAACAACAACCCTGCAACACTGAAAAAACGTTTGGTAGTTCAGTTAAAAAACAACAAATCGTACCTCCTCACCATAGATATTTATGGACTACACATGTATGTCTGACAGACTTTGATAATTGAAGGGATCATTTTGCACGTGATGGCTCAAACGATGAAGGAGTGTATAGAAGTTGTGAACAGTGTATTTGTATTTACTCTTTAAATCACACACATGTTCCAAAACACGCGCTTGAATGAATGAGAAATTCTAATCTGTTGTGAACAACAAGCTAATTGTTTAGAGATTTGAACTCATTGTTTTGAAATCTAAATATTCTCATTCACGAATTGAGCCGAAAAAAATTATATGCTAAAATAGAATATAATCATTAAAAAATCTATCAAGCCTAAGGGCTCTTTGGAATTAAAAAAAATGTTGTCTTTATTATTTATTTATTTAGTTATCTCACTTATTATTGTAAGTGTTGGTATTATTATTGTTATTGATATTATTATCATGATCTCATCATCATCATCATTATTATTATTCATATTATTAATATATATGTATATGTATATATATATACTGTATTATATATGTATATATATATTACTCATTTATTTTCTTTTTGTTTTGTTTTTCATCCCCCTATGCTCTACACATAAAAGGAAGGATATCTGTATGTGCATGTGTAGATATGTGTGCATGTGTACAGTATATGTGTTTAAGAGTAGATATATGTCATATATGACCATCTAGCCTCATTCAATGCCAAACATACACCCATTATCCACATCACACACACACACACACACACACACACACACACAAACACACGCACACACATTCTTCAACCTGCTTTCATCCCCTTGTGTTGTTTTTGTTTTGTTTTGCTTTGTCTTTCTCTGTATAATATATGTTGGTCTTTTGTATATATGTCCCTGCACATGTCTTCACTTGTTTTGTAATCACTTTATATAATTACTTTTTTTCAGATTACCTATTTTTTTAATATCATATTTGCCCCATTTCTACCCACTGCAGTTCCTTAAAGGGAATTCAATTTCCCACACGGGTCACCGTCAGTTAGAAGATTACCTCCGTCCTTCTGAAGAGACCCACTTGACGATGTTTTGATAGTAAAAGAGAGAAGGACACAAATAGACCCCGTAATCTTTGACCAAAGTCCTACAGGTTACCTCAAGGTTAGAGAGGTATGGTGTTTGCCAGCCTGCTCATTTATGCCTAAATTTGATTTGTTTTACACTTTCTCTTCAGTTGTGTGGTTTTATTGCTGACAGCCCAGAAGATAAGACTCTCTATAGGTCAAGTGAAACACAAATATTGGCCTCAAAACATGGTCAAATATAATTGTTAATCTGCTATACAATTTGCTATAAGTGTCCTTCCCACCCTCAAACTCAGACACCAAAAAGGAAGTCTCTCTATATATATTTCTTATTATTATCATTTATATTTAATTTGTTAACTTCACTGTTTAGCTAGTTATATCTTCTGTAACCTTTACTCTACAACATGAAGGTCTGTGGCAGTCAGCAGTGGAATGTAACTAAATACATTTACTGAAGTAGTCTACTGTCCTTAAGTGCAATTTTGATGTACTTGTACTTTACTTAGTATTTCCATTTTCTGCTACTTTATATTTCTACTCAGGGACATATTGTACTTTTTACTCCACTACATTTATTCGACATCTACTAGTTTCCTTTTACATAAAAACATGTGATATGCTTTTGTGCTATGATGCAGTTATGTACAAATATGAATGTTAAAATATGTGTTAGTGATGAAAACAGAATAATATAATATTCTATGAGAATATAACACTTTAAAAGGAGACGTTCTGCATAATGAGTACTTTTACTTTTGAAGTATTTTGCTGATAATACTTCTGTATTTCTACTTAAGTAACATTCTGAGTTCAGGACTTTTACTTGTACTGGTGTATGTTGAGACTGTGGTATTTGTACTTTTACTTAAGTAAAAGATCTGGGTACTTCTTCCACCACTGGTGGCCGTGTGGAAAGGGCTGTTTCAAATCCCTTTCCACACGGCCACAAATAAAATCCCTGAATCCGTTGTATATTTATTTGTCGGCCTAAAAGTAGTTTAAAAAATACTGACATTAGCCCATACAACGCCCACAATGTGCACACTTTTAAATGTAAACTTCCGCTAGGTTGGTAAAACCACCCAAGTTACCAGGAAATGACATGAAATGAGTAAAGGCCCTGACCTTTAGCATGCGTGTTGATTGAATCATGGTACTTACAGATAGAAATCTGAAATGGCTTCAACATTTTCCCCTTAACAAAGCGCTCTACACGCGTCATTTAGCATCAAAGCTTATCATCACTCTTTATTCAAGTCAGCATTAAAATGAAAGGTCTGTTGGCAAATATTAATAAACAAGCTATCTAGTGAAACAAAAAAATAATTGTTAATTTACTATGGTGGTGTTTATGACGCATGCTTGGTTATAGTTGGATTTTTAAGCCAAACCTTTAAACTGGCTGTAAATTGAATGGACCTCAGACATCAGATTGTATGAATCAAACACTTTCATTTAGCAGTTCACTTTGTCACAGGTTTAATGGGAAACAACATTCAGCTTAATTCACATGTTTGGTCACATCTTGTGAATCTCAATGTTGCGTCTTTTAAAGTCAATTATGTGCATTAAATCAAGCGATTGAATTACATAAAAAATGTAAATGTTCAAATGAAGTGAGTTTGGGGAAACTGCTTTTTGTGTCTGTGCTGCAAAAACATGTTTACAAAACACATTAGAACTAAACACAATTGTACCTATAGGTGATTTTTAAATCCATGATTACAAACTACTCCGCTCATGAATGTAACTGTTTTTAATGTTGTTCTATTGCTGTCTGGCTGATTGTGTGTTTTTATTGTACTCTCGACATCATTGAAAATGAGGGCATGCCCTCAATGATTCCTCGAGATTTAAATAAAGTTGAATGAATGAATGAACCACTGACAGTGAATAAAAATACCCTGACTTCTAAAATATCATATCAATATATGTTCATCTTTGAATTACCCTTTGTAGGAGGGTTATCAGAGTTAAGATAAGCGATAAGATAAGATAAGATATTCCTTTATTAGTCCCACAGTGGGGAAATTTGCAGTGTTCAGCAGCAAAGGGGATAGTGCAGAAACAAGCATCAGCTAACACAGTAAAAAAAAAAAAAAAAAATTCACAAAGTGAAACAAAATATGAACAATTGACTATAATGAAATATAAAAATAGGAGCAGTATATACAGTATTGACAATAAACAGACTATTAACAAAATTGCACAAGTGGAAAATGATATTGCACAGTGAGAATGAAATGAAATCCCACCTGAAGATATTGCGCTGTATGAATTACACCTGAGTAGTAATAATGATAATGATATTGCACAGTCAGTGTATAGTAAAGTGCAGTTATTGTCAGTTTTTGGTGTGTAAGTGTAAGTGGTCTACTGGGAGCAGTGCTGGTTGTGGACATTAAATCATAGTAAAATAGTTAAATTATACAATCATTTTAACCATAAAATCATCACAGTAAGTTCATACTGTTTTACTTACATTTTCATTTTATGTTATCTCTCATTAATATGTCCACTCATCTGATATCCTGTGTTGTTTACTCTGATTTAAATCACACTTTCTCTGCTTCTATAGTGTAGCCTATTTCTTGGACTCATTGGTTTTAAATGCAGCACTGTGTGTAACCACTAGATGGCAGAACAACCAAAGGTTTTATCCTCGCCTTGAAGATAGCAGAGCTCAGTGTTTTAGGGTTGGCCACACAAGACAATACAGTTGGAGTCACATAATCACATATTTTTTTTTAATGTGTTTAAAAGCATGGTACTGTATTATAATTGACCATTTGTCTGACACTTAATTAAAATTGAATTTTCCTCCTGGAAAACTCTCCAAACACCTCAATCTCAATCAAAATGTGAAAATACTGTCAGCCTTGAGGGACACGTGTTGATCAGACTTCACCGCCTCCATGGTTTAAAGAATTCATTGTTGAAATGCCTCAGTATGTATGTAGGGTAATAACACAGCTGTGTACTGTAGGCCCAGCTGTATCTGAAAAATGTGGAACATGTCAGCAAACATCATTTCCTAACAATGCATCTTTGGTTTGTTTTGCTGTGAGCGAAGCGATGCACTCAGCTAACCTCTGTTTATATGGATGCGGTTGTCCTTAATCACATTAGTTTTTCTCAAAGGACTTCAGATCAGCTTATTTCAGATGACACCATTAAGAGGACAAGAACAGAATTCATAGAATAAACAGAATAAATATAGCGTAGTCTTGTGTAATGCAATGTATAAATAGGATGGAGGGGCCAAGACCCAGCTCCTTAACTCCACTTCCACCTATGGAAACACACGCCACTCTACTCCCAGTACGTCTCATGGTTAAATTTAATCTTGAAATGCTTTCTTTAAATGCCGTCAAACAAGAAGGAATATTACTGAAATATATTTAATGAATCTAAGATGTTTATATTGTGTCACATTGTTAGAAAGCTAAATGTAATTCAACACCACTGACAAAGTGACAAAGAGACAGGGAACCTGCGTCTTCACCCAAAACAAGTGTTATAATATTTAGAGCTGAAACGATTAATCGATTAGTTGTTCAATTAATCACCCACTGTTTTGATAATCCATTAATCAGTTTGAGTCATCTGATTCCAGCTTCTTAAATGTGAATATTCTCTGGTTTCTTTAATCCTCTATGACAGTAAACTGAATTGACTTTGAGTTGTGGACAAAACAAGACATTTGAGGACGTCATCTTGTGCTTTGCGAAACTCTGATCAACATTTTTTACCATTTTCTGACATTTTATAGACCAAACAACTAATCGATTAATCAATGAAAATTGATGAGAAACATCTTTAGTTGCAGCCCTAATAATATTTGTCTCTCTGACATCCATGTAACATTTACTACCGAAGTGGCTAATGAGACCAGGGACATTTGAGGAGAGGCCAATGTATATGTATAGAAGTAAAATGTAAAATGATGACGTTTCATTTTTGAAGGGGAACTCCAACGATTTAAGACTGCACTTCCATAAAGTTCACAGACTCACAAGCGGCATATTTAAAAACATGGGGTTGAAATTAATGCAGCAAAGGGAGAGATATTCTGACTTTTAGTCTCGAGAGTGGGTAAAGTCCAAAAAACATTCCTAAAATTCCCACAATGCAACTCGTCAGTAAATCTAAGCCGTGATAACCCTGATGATACCATCAGTTTTATCAGACATTAGAAAGCTGCAACTGTTTTCACCAGATGACTCCCCATCATGAGTGAACTCATCTTGATGTGTGTCCCTTTCATAATGTTTCACTTCAAAAATGTTATGTATGATTAATGAGTGAACTTTAAAGAATTGTTTGGATCCAAAACTGCACTTTTGTCCTTTACATACTTTACCAGAAAGAGTATTCCTGAAATACGTGTTGCTTGGCAGCTAGGAAGACAAATAATCTGGTTTGTACAAAATGTCTTTGATACAATTCGTCCTTGTAGAGCTTCTTCTATGCAAAAATATCAGTTATGTAGACATATTGTTGTGTGAATTTGAAATATGCTGTTACAATCTTCAACATTGTTACACCTATAATTCCAAATGTTTCAATGAATGACGTAAGGGTACCTGCCTTTAATCTTAAGGATAATAAAATCCTTGATTTACAGTTTGATAAAATAACGTCCTATAAAGATATCATGTAAGATTCCCAACTTCCCAAGTGACATTGTGCTTTTGCGTCGTCTCCACTTGGATACATTTCACTGTCATTATTCTGAGTTATGTAAGACAAGCACATCATGTCCTTACGAAATGGATCCCATATAAACACACAGAGAACACCTTTTAAAACACCTATAGGCACATGTGCAGACACACTTAATATGCACCTAGACACGCACACACACACACACACACACACACAGGCTATGTGAGAGAGGAGTCTGAAATTGGAAACTGTTGCCTGCAGCTTTGACAGCTTTGTGCTGATGAATTAACTCAAGCTACAGAGTTACAGTTACTTTGCATAGCTGCAGGTTCACTTATAGCTGCTCCCGAGACACCCAGGACGGCCTGTTCATTACAGGGCTCTCCCTGGGGAAGGCGTCATGGCTCCAACCATTATTCTCTTTATTCATTATCAAAGAGACCAGAATGCTCACTGCACATAGAAGATTTCTGTCCATAATGATGGGTTAGGCTTTAGTGTCCCAAAGTTGGCCCTGGCGTACAAGGATCAGGAATGCGAGGCCTGCGCACGGAGCTGCAGGATCTGGCGTGCTGACATTTTCCTTTTCTCCACTGCTTCCCAGAACGCTCCCCTGACACACTCTCCTGTTTCACAGCACTTCTTTTAACTTCCTGACGGGAAGGAAATCTCAGGGGCAGGAGGTGCATCTCCCTTCGCCTTTCCCTCGCCTCCCTCTGTTCTTCATTAGTGCGCGAAAAGTCAGAGCAACTTTGGATCAGTTATTTCAGGCTGGCCAGAACCCGTCTTTGTCAGAATAATCCTCCATCGCCGCCTGGGGCTGAAACCCTAGCCGGCTCTTGATATAGACCCACGGTCAGCACTGGCTCCGATATAGGATTCTAGCACCTGAACACTCGCAAGCCTCCCAACATGGGACCTGTTGAACCTGCTCACCCCTCTGATGCACGCAGACACACACACACACACACACACACCCTCATGATCCCCCTGTATGAGCTCTCAGTCTTATCTCTTTGTCTCTCCATCTCTCTCTAATTGCTATGTAGAGCACCAAGAAGCCACATTTACACATGATCTCATTTTAACTCTGCTTTAATCTGCATCCTTCAACCACTGCAGTGCATGTGTTTACACAGGGCCTGTCTGAACTGAACCTCTGCAGAAACTAGAAACTTTGTCTGTCAGCCTGTTTACTCGCCGGCCTATTTGTGTCGTGATTCGCTACGCCTAGTTCACCTCAGTGAAGCATGATAAAACTCTCTGAGGGACAGGAGAGGTGGTTTCCTTGTTCTGGTTGCGTTGGAGACGGATGTACGGTTCCTCAGAGACTGTAAAGCTCTGAAGGGCAGCGGCTGACTAAGCCCCGTCTTCCCCCTATCCTCCCTTCTCTTTTCTCGCACTCTCTTCCTCTTTCTCATTTTCGCACACATACACAAGGTCGTAAAAAGATCCCACAAACGGGTCACAGGCATTATCAGCTCCAAGGCAAACCAGTCTTGTGACAGAATGATACAGAGTGTGCATAAGTCACTTCACAATCTCAGCTCTGCAGCTCAGGCCTCTGGAGTAGAAGTGGACCACGGCCTGCAGGACATGATGCTTTCTGTGCGTATGCGTGGGTGATTATTATTTATTCATATAGCTCATATATATTTAAGTATAGCTTCATTCACATTATTCTCACACTTTTGCCTGCTAGTATATTCCACTTAAAGCTGCAGTGGGTAGAAATAGAGCAAAAACGGCCACTATATCCTGACAGTAGTGCGTAAGACAGGTAATCTGAAAAAAATCCTGTTCCTCTGTGTCCTCCGGTGCTCCTAATGGCATCTGCAAGATTTCACAGACCGGAGGAAAACGACCAATCAGAGCCAAGCTGGAGCCTGCCGTCTCTGAGCAGCTGTCAATCACTCGCGAACTCCGATCAACCGGTCAAACTAGGCAGCGCTGATCAAATATGAATCAATATTCTGTAACTGTAATGCCTATTACTCTCCTCAAATGTTTTCAGAAACATCTTGTAGTGTACTGTTTAGCTGTAAAATGAGAAAGATTGTGACCTGGCAGCCATGTTGAGATCAGTTGAGGAAATACCAAGCACCGCCCACCAGCTGGAGCAAACTTTCTCATTTTACAGCTTAACAGTGCACTACAAGATGACAACATCTGAGGAAAGAAATAGGCATTACAGTAACAGAATAGTGATTCATATTTGATCAGCGCTGCTTAGTTTCAGCATTTGATTGAAGTTAGCGAGTGATTGACAGCTGCCTCATTGAATGAACAGCCAATAGGAACGCTCTCTCTCTGAAATGACCTGTGATTGGCCAAAATCTCCCGTCACAGGCTAGATTTTCTAAAGCCTGAAAACAGAGCCATGAGGAGGTGCAGAAGTCTAGTTATCTCACTTGAATTACAATATGCTGAAAGGTTGTTATGGATTTTTTCCCATGATGCCACAAACATTCTGCCTACTGCCACTTTAAAAGCCTTGAGGACCAAGAACAAACATTTGTTATCTTTTCTTTTTCTCTCTCTCACACACATAAATACCTGCACCAAGCATGAAAAGGCACACGTCGTGCACAGGTTGCCTGTAACAGAAGAGCTGCACAATGCCATAGAAATCTGCACTTGTGCAACCACACAAAGGAAACCATGTATGGCTCGTCATCCATGAAATGGACGGCCTCCTCTATAGCCCTGCAGGGAGCATGTGACCGCCGCTGGAATCCCCCTTTCATCTATGAACAGAGCCTGAACAGCAGAGGTCCCTGCAGAGGAATGAGGGCCCTCAGTGTTCGCGTGTGCTGCTGGCCTTTTTCAAACTGACCACAGGTCTGCTGTGGAGCTGAGGAGAGAGAGGAAAGTTTTGGGTGACTGAAAGAGAAAGAGGGAAATTATGCAAAATCAAAGAAAGTGAAATAAAAACTAGAATCACGTGGAGTGACACGCTACAAGTTCATTCTTCCTTTCTTTCGAGGTTAGTGGGACAGCAACTTGTTAGCTGTGAGCAGTTGTGCTCACGTTTTAGTCACATGGACATTCCTGTCCCTCCCTTGGCCCCCAATAAACAAGAGACCGTTTGATGACAGAGGACAATTATTTAGCCTACTTCTGTTGCCAGCTCGTCTTCTGCCCTACTCAGCTGTAAAGAATGCCCCAATTTCACCTCCACCCCGCTAACATACAGCCACATACATACTGTACACACTCACCCATACTTCTCTTTTTCACACTCGTCTGATTCTGCTGACCCAGTGAGTGACGTGGAGTGGCAAGATGCTCCAGTTCTCCCACACAGAGAGAGTGTCTCTGCAGTTATTGGTGCTTTGGCACAACACTGACTTCCTCACAGACACAACAATGTCACGCTGCTGCTGCTCTCCGTGATTCTCTCCAGGCCGCTGAAACAGTCTCACAGAGAAGATACAAAGTCACGCTCACTCATACAGGCCCTTTAATGTGTCTGTTCAGGCACTGAGGACTAACACAAACACTTAAGTCCCATCTAAGGGGCCGCTATGATGGTCTAGAATATGACGGGGCTTACAAGGGGCCTTTCATGGATATGTATGTAGTGAATAGTCACAGTGTGAAGATGAGTTTCTTATCTAGTTGTGTATGAGCGTGTGTGTGTAAAAATACATCTGCTGTGTCCTTAACGGATTGACATAAAGGTCACCCTGGAGGTTTATGCTTATGTATTCAGTTCAAGTCAACTTCCTGTTAAATCAACAGTGTTTCCTCCTCCAGTCATCCGTGCTATGGAGCCAATGCCAGCGCTTCACTCTCAGCCTGTCTGTTCTCTTCTCTGTTCCATCCTTCATTTCTGATTCATTTCCTGCTGTGCTGTCACTTTTTTTTGCTGAGACGACCTTTACGCTAAATCGACTTGCATTTATATAGCGCCTTTATAGTCTTCTGACCACTCAAAGCGCACATTCACCCATTCACACACACACATTCATGCACCGATGGCGGAGGCTGCCATGCAAGGTGCCAACCTGCCACGCAGGATCTAATCTAAATACTCATTCACACACCAACGGCACAGCCTTCGGTGTGTGACCTACAATACTCTTACAACAAATAGCTCTATAGAGGACCATTCGCAGTTTTGCGTCTGCCACCGCAGTTCTTCTACAGGCTTGGCACGAGGGAGAAGCTTCAATTGGCTGCAATCTGCCACCTTAACGCTAGATACTTCCAGCTCCTACACACTGCTCCTTTAAAGGGAGACACAAGCAGTAGCCTAGAAATAGAAGAAAATTGAGGGTAAATGATACAAGTTTGCTCAGCAGACGTCACAAAATGGCTAGAAAACTCTCGAACTATACCAATATATATGAATAAACATGCCCCAATGGGGGGATGAAATAAAAGGTAAAGGTAATATAATACAATATTTAAATATAATACATTCTTCCTATATTCTCCAAGCTTCAGTTTTCCATCTTCTCTTGTCTCTGTCTGTCTGTCTGTTTCCCCCCCGTTGCGAGGCCCTTGTAATCCAATAATCCATCTTAATCCAAACTGAGATTACGTGAGGTGAAAGAGCCACTTTGTGCATGAGATTATCCTCCAATTTAAATCACTCCCATAGTTTACGTATGTTGTATGTGTGCACACTAACACATTTATGCAATATGTGTGCACACATATTAATGCATCTGCATGTGTATGTATTGTGGGGGGGAGGCGGGCGACGTGTGCTGGTTCCTTCTTTAATGAGCAGCTGTTCCTGCATCCTCCCCCTCACTTCTTCATCCCCTTCCCTCTGTTCTGTGCATCGGCAGAGGTCAGTACGGTGCTCTTTAATCCCGCCAGTCTGATCCCCATCACGTTTCACCTCCTACTCTCAGCCTACTGCCCCACTGCCCCGTCATGTCTGCCTGGCTCGCCTCACCACGGACTTCATCTATACTCCTCGGCTTACCGGCCCTGCTGTGACACCTGTAACACAGCCCTACCTGACATATTGCCCTTAAGAACACACTCGCTTTGCTTCTACCAGTCTCCCGTGATTAAAAACACAGGAGGTCACTCAGTTTAATCATCGTCCTCTCTTGTCTCGTCAGTCATCACAAAGCTGAGAGAAATCCGCTGTGAATTACTATCAGACTGGCGGTCATGTGTTCCTAGAGTCCCGTGCAGTTGCAATGCTCCACTCTGCACTATTTTTAAGCTGCCCAGCTGGCACTACCACCCCGTCACCCCCCCACACACACACCCACATAGATGTGTGTGCATGTGCAGGGCCGGTATGATGGTCCGCTGCCTCTACTATGCCCTTGTAAGGTTGTATGACCCACAGACCAGCATGCCCCACTGGTGTAGATTTCCATTCCTGGAGCTCCCTCCTCAAACATATAGTCCCCTCCGCCAATATCATGTCCTGTCACGCCTCATGCCAACTAGCTGTCGTCCTCCTCCTGACAAACATATACAGAATGTCCACGTGGATGTGCAGCACACACATGCACACACCTGCTTATCTATAAGATGTGAACCCGTGCCATTTTGACATAAATAGACGTCATTATGGACCCCACAGTCTATACAGTATATGCATAACGCTGCACTGGCTGCCTCACGTTTCCAGTGTGCATTTCTCAACTGACTGGATTAGTAACTTTAAGCCCTGCACTCTTGAACTCGGGTCTTAATGCACTCAGAGAACATAGAGGATGGACTACCACTGTTCAATCCGGGAGGGCTCACACTGCTTTGTTTTGTATTCATCTGTGAGTGTTTGTGTCTAAGCCAAAGTCTTGACTCTGACCTTGTAACCACCATGAGCGAAGTTTCACCCTTCTGCTGGGTCTTAAAGGGATAGTTTGAGTGTTTTGAAGTGGGGTTGTATGAGGTACTTATGCGTAGTCAGTGTATTACCTACAGTAGATGACGGTCGGCACGCCCCCAGTTTGGAGAAGCAGACAGGCATTACCGCACCAGAGCAAAGCAATGTACTTCTGTTGACAGGGCCGGCAGCAAAACGTAAAAGAAGCCACTTAAAAGAAAGACTCACCTAAAAAAATCAATATTGTGCGATATATCTAGAATATTTTCACTGGTTTACATTGCCGTCAGACAGCTGAACAGTCTATGTTTGAGAACTGAAGCCGTTCTGCCAGGTAAAATTACAGTTTTTTTCAATGGAGTCTGATGGCTTTGGTGAGAGCATAGATGGATACGGCTTCAGTTCCCCATCTGAACGGGCTGTCTGATACAAGACAAAGCAGTAAAAATATTCTAAATATAGCGTACACTTAAACTGATATCGATTTTTTTAGGTGAGCCTTTCTTTTAGGTGGCTAAAATACGTTTTGCTGCCGGGCCCAGTCCACAGCAGTACATTGCTTTGCTCCCGTGCGGTAACTCCTGTCTGCTTCTCCAAACTGGGGGCGTGCCGACCGTCATCTACTGTAGGTATTACACTGACTATGGATAAGTACCTCATACAACCCCACTTCAAAACATCTGAACTATCCCTTTAAAGCAACAGGTTGACAATTTTGGAAATACGCTTATTTGTCTTCTGGCGGAGAGTTATGAGGCCAGTATAGGCTACTCTACCAGTCTAGATGAGCAGTTGTCTCAACCAGTGGAAACTCTTTTACTGTGCCTGGCAAGGAATAGTCCGGCACATGATCCCCGGTAAAATGACTAATTGTTGTTTTTCTATTTTTTTTACAGACTAAACATTTGGTGGATTTTGTTACCGTTGGTAAGAGGATAGCTTTCTCCCCTGTTATCAGTCTTTGTGCTAAGCTAAGCTCAGCTAAGCGGCTGCTGGCTGTAGCCTTGTAATGAATAGAAAGAAGCAATCTTCTCATCTAACTCTAGCAAACATGGGTATTTCCCAAATTGTCAAACTTCTCCATGAACACTGGAGGCCTGTGAGTAAAAACAGACAAAAAAAAAAGGTCATTGTGTTATTCTCAGTAATTCTGTGATGTTTTACAAAGCAGCCAGTTTTCCGCTCCAGGTCTTAATATAGCACAGAGTCTCTGTGTTCAGCCACCAGTGAAACATAAACATTAACGCAGTGCAGAATGACTGAATTATTGATGCCCAGCTGATGGGCTGTGTTCAAACATTTCCTCAGTCTGCCTCAGAGTATGTGTGGGGGTGTGAGTGCCAGACAGAACGACAGACGGAGAGATAAAGGAAAAGGAGAATCCGCCGTGCACGGTGTGATTTGTCTGCCAAAGGAAACCTTCCTCTCCTTTCCTCTCCTCTCCTCTCCTCTCCTCAGCAGGTCAACGCGTTTCCTGTCAGAAGCAGACGGAAACTGGCTCTCCACACTGCCATGGAAAAAGCTCTTAGGACAACAATTCACCCAGCAGCTGCTACAAAGGAGAGAGAGAGAGACGGATGAGAGAAGGAGGACATCGGCGAGAATGAGGCCAATGGGGCTTACCCCCCCGCACACACACACACACACACACAAACATATAAACATATATATAGATATCTGCTGTGTACACTAGCTACTGGTGCCTGCTCCCGTTCTGCAAACATCGCCATATAACATGCTGTTTAATACTTTCAGGGATCATTTCAATGGAGCTTTTGTCGTCTCCTTGTGACAACATAATGCAGTGTGTCATCTTCAAATTAGATTTACTGTCCCTGCTGCTGGAGGAGTGCTGGCTATTATGAGAGCATTCAGATTACAGATGACCCGACATGGAAGACACTAAATTGTTGTTCTCGTTGACCGACGGTAGCACAAAATGTCAATTTCACATAAGTCTTTGTTTTTCTTGCATAACATTTATTGAACATTTATTGCTTTCCAAGTACATTTTGTACTTGGAAAGCAGTTTCAGTGAAAGTGCAAACAAGACGAAGCATGTGACAGAAACCGAGTCCGTGTTTGCTGACACAGTGCATGAGCTGGTGTCGTTTACATACACACATACAACCACAAACTCAGAGGGACAGGCAAGTACAAACATTTGCATGTTCTTTTTGCTATTTGCTTTTTTTTTAAGTACAGACGCAACTCCCCTGGTTTACAACTGCCCCGAGACCATCCTTTAATGTGGAGTCACCTGAAGGTCAGTAAGTTCAAAAGAAGGAGAGATAAACTAACAAGGACCAAGGTTCACACCAGCAGATGACTGACACAAACTCCAAAAATTCCCCGCTAAAGGTTGTCCCCCCGTCTTCTTCGTGAAACTTGAAACTAACCATAAATATCCCTTTTACCCAGCAACAGAAAGGTTGTGACAACAGCGTCCAGGTCCCTTCACCGGACAATACAGTAGGAGCCCAGAGCTTCACCACTGATAACAAACAGTCTCATTCTGTTAGTGGCTGCTACACATCCAGAACATAACGCAGCATCACAGTGGCAAAGCATCACAGTGATGTGTTTAAAGTGGACAGCCTTGGGTCACCCTGCTCATCAAAACATCTCTTAGCAGTGTCTGAGTGTATATTGTTAATATGTGTATATATTGTACACTAGTCACACTATAGATTTGGAAATGTCTGGATTTATAAGTGTAACTATTATTTCATTATTTTTATTATTATTTGTACATTATTATTATTATTATTACTACTACTCTTATTATTGTTATTGTTATTATTATTATTTCATTATACTTTTTTATTTATTTTTATTATATATATAGTATTTTATTATTATTATTAATAATAATTATTATTATTATTATCAATAATAATAATAATAATAACAATAATAGCATTATATTTTTACTTTTATTTTATCATTATTATTATTTTATTTTATCTATTTATTTTTTACTTGTTTTTATCCATCTTTTAATCTACTCATTTATTTATTCGTGTTCAATTTGTTTGTTCATTTATTCATTATTTTATTATTTGCAGAATTATTATTATTATTGTTATCATCACTATTATTTATTTTTCATTAACATTTTTCTGTTTATATACGGCTCTGTATGCAGGTACACGCGTGTACATGTGCATATGTATATATAAATATGAATGTATGCATGTATGTGAGCGTATGTAAGTATGTGGCTATCCACTATTCATCCCTATGTCATTTCTGCCATTATTATTTACCTAATTTTCACTCCCATTTTTGCCATCCCTAGTGTGGGTGGGAGGCTGGGACTGTTAAACCTGAAAATGCCTTCATGTGCATGTGTACTGTTTGTTATACATCCTCTGTGCCTTCTTTCAATAAAGTATCAAAACACAAAACGTAGTGTGTGTGTGGACGTATGTGTGTGTGAGGGGAATAACAGATAGTAATATATAGTGAACTGTGTTTTATGAAAGACAGTAGTTGGGCACTGCTGTGTGAAGCAGCCGTTTATGACTCCCAGTGGTAAAAGGTATTATTCTTTATTTAACCAAGAGTAAAACCTCATTCAGGTTAAGGGGGAACTGGAGGGTGGGTGCTACGCTTCTGCAACGGCGCCATCGGTCGGGACAGCGTTATCAGCAGTAACCACTGTGTGAGAGCAGTACAGAGCGGCGGTCGTGAGCTAACCAGAGGGGTGTGCTCATGCTCAAACAAACATGCACTAAAAGCACGCACGCCCCGTCTATGTCAACAAAGCACGGAGAAGATCAGATTACAACACACACAGAGGGAGAGTGAGTTCATTCTCTGCTCAGGTAGACTTTACTCCTCTATATCTTTACATAGCAAATAGCTGTTTGCTGCTATATTAATGCTCTGGTTATCTAATAGAGCACCTTTAATGCATTTCTATGTCTTCTGCAAAGCACATTGAGTTGTTGAAAGGTGCTGTACAGATAATTTTGCCTTTGCAGTTGATAGAAGACAAATAGAAGGACGCAGAAAGAGAGATTGTATTAATTTTTAATGGCTCAGAAAGTAATAATAAGGTGCAGATAGCTGGATTGTTTTTGTACAGTATAGTGGGATATTAATATGTGCAAAAATGCCGGGTACAGTCATGAAGCAATCAATCACAAGAAGAACTGCACGATTTATGATAAATATATTCATCCTCCTCTTCATTTTGTACAGTGGAAGAAGAGCAGACTGAGGAAAATAACCTCGGCAGAGATTTTCGAGTGGGTGGCTTCACAGATATTGCACAATGATAGCTTTCATGTGCCCTTGGAGCGTCTTCCCAGAGTGTTGCTATGCAGACCTGCTACCTTGAAGCTATAAGAGCACTGGAAAGACACAACCGTAAAAACATAAAACTTACACACACATAAACACACACATATAGAGAAACAGACAGACAGACAGACTCATCTCTGTAGACGGGGGGGGATGAGTCATCTTCTATTCCGGTCCTATCTGTGACCCAGCCGGGTCATGTAAACAAGACAGGAAAACTGAAAACCTAAATATGGGGGCTGCATATGCAGGCGGAGAATATGGTAACTGGGCAGCTAAGGTTTCAGCCAATAAGAAGAAGTTAAAGGTCTCTTGCAAAAAAAAAAAAAATCCCACAGCATGCACAACTGCACAGCTCCTCTACCCGGCAGTCTGTGAGGAATGTAGATTGGTGGGTTGGGTGGGCAAATGTTCCTGGAGCACAACCCCACCTCTCGCAACGATCTGCATCTGTTCAGCCTGTGTAGACATGTGCTCAGCTGTGCATTGGTGTGTGTGTGTGTGTGTGTGTGTGTGTGTGACTAGTGTGCGCTCAGCTGTGAGTGCTGTGAGTGTGTCATTGTGCGTACATGAGGTAAGGAACAGTAGGCTGGAGTCTGCTTTTGTGCATGTGGGGACATGTGTTGTCTCTCTTTCTGTGGTGCAACGGGGTGGTGGTTGTGGGGGGGCTAAAGTGGCATTCTCCTGCTGCTGCCATCGCCTGGTTCGTACCTCAGCTGTCCCAGTGGACCGAAGCCAGACGACACACATAGCTCTGGAGTGTGTCTGCACTCCGTGACCCAGGACTGTGTGTGTTTATAGTTCTGTGTGTCCGTTCCAATATCAAGCAAAAAAAAAAAAAAAAAAAAGACTTGTGTAAATGGAGGAGTGAAGTACTGAGGACCGACAGCGCTGTGGAGTCGTGAGTCAACGGCCCTGGTCGCAGTGTATTGTCCAGACAACAGTGGATCCTCTGGTGAATCACAACAGACATCTCGCTGTGACATCAAACAAACCACATAAAGAATATCATATATAGCATGCAAATACGTATGTGAACAAACACAGCATTATACAAGCACTGTCAGCCCCCTCGGGGCGATCCTTCAAGTTTCGGGCCCTCTGTCACATCCGTAAACACAGGTTGAGTAAGTCTGCTGTCACAGGAGATCTACAAGAAAAAAAGAGCACAAAGTTCAAGTTAGCATATTTCTGACACTTGAAGCCTTTATGGTCGAAGCAAAATACACCTTAACGTATTTATGTAAGCAATGTAAGTAACAATCATGGAGATTTATGTCCTTAAACTGCATTTTTGGTTCCGTCGTCCAGAAAAGAGGCTTACACAATGGCAAAGAACTATAGACGATGTTAAAGGGACAGTGTGTTACATTTTGGGTGATCTATTCGCAGAAATTGAATATAATATTCACTATGTTTTCACTAGTGTATAATCAGCTGAAACTAAGAATAGTTGTGTTTTCGTTAGTTCAGAATGAGCCCTTCATATCTACATAGGGAGCGGGTCCTCTTCACGGAGTCCGCCATGTTGCTCCACCATGTTTCTACAGTAGCCCCGAACGGACAAACCAAACACTGGCTCTAGAGAGAGCCTTTCTTGTTTTTACGTTACCTGAAGGCCACCGTAGTTCTGGTCAAACTGCGGTACCGTGAGCTGTAGAGGGCTAAACTGTGGTACCGCCAGCCGCCGTCTGACTTCTGTTACTCCTAAAATAGTGTTACTATGGTAAGGATGCCCTCTGAGAGAGGCGAACGGCGTTACCATGGTTTTGCACTCAGCAGCTCACGTTACCACAGTCTGGGAAAGGGAAGAGTGAGCGAAGGGGTACTCAGTTGGTTGCAATCTGTAATCTCACCACTAGGCCTGGATGTCGCCAAATCCTACACACTACACCTTTAAGAAGAAAAAAAAGATCAATTAGTTTTGCAGTTAAATTACAAATTTTGGCCACTTTTTTTTCTATGTAAGCTCCCAAACAAAGCCATACATACTAAAACTCACAGCCGGTAGTTCAGGTAAACAGATAGACATAAAATTAAAGGGTTGGTTCGCCTAAATTACCAAAAACATATTTTCTTATTCACCCTGCTTTATTCTATTCATCTACATTTAAAAGAGGACCTATTATGCTTTTTCCCTTTCCTTTAGTGTGCTATGTCATTTTTTGTGTATTCAAAAAGTCTGTAAAGTTATAAAGCCTAAAGTCCACGCCAAAGGGAGTTAACCCACCCCCTCTTTCTCCCCCCTCCCCCACAGAAACACTGCTCCTGATCTGCCTAGCAGCTAGTTTGGCACGCCCTCAAACAAAGCTAGTTAGAGTGGAGGTTGGAGTGGAGTCTGAAGAGTTTGGCTCGTTGACCAATCAGAGCAGACTGGGCTTTTCGAGAGTGCGGGGCTGGAGATCAAACAGAGCGTTTCAGAGAGAGGGTGAAAAGAGGTGCTGTATCACAGCCGGTATGAGAAAAAATACAAAATATAAAATGTATGCACCTGAAAATAAGCATAATAGGCCATCTTTAATCCAATTAAATGTTATTTATATACTGCCAAATCATAACAGAAGTTATCTCAGGGCACTTTTCATATAGAGCAGGTCTAGACTGTAGTCTTAATGATATTATCGTCTCAAACAAAGAGTCTTGACAACAGCTGACAGCAGGTTCAGTATATAACTGATTACATCTGACCACAGGTATCCACACGACAACATCAACAAGGACATAAAGGGAATAGAGAGATGTTTACACTTTGAGCCAAACATTGAGCAACAAGCAGGTCAAGATTTCTTAACCTCCTGGTAATCAGAGAGCTGTCACCACTCCGCCCCGCCCTGTCCTGTCCACGCTCACCGCCAGAGATCCTGCTGTGGCTCCATATGGTCTGAAAGCTTAGACTCCTCGTTCTCAACATATACAGGAGGAGAGGAGAGGACAGTAGGGCAGGGGAGGGACACACCGTCTAACGTGTGTGGTTCAGAGAATACAAGTCAGTGTGCCGAGGGGATGTAGGGACGAATGAGCTTCAGACCATATGGTCAGGAGGTGACTGGATTGGTGTCTAATGGGATTGATCTAATCTGCTTTTACATTAATAGAAAGAGGAGAGACAAAGACAGACAGACATTTAGATTTCAAAAACAACTTACTGTAATGTAGTTAGAGTCTGAGAAGAAGTCATAAATATATAATTGGAAAGGAAAGAGTCATCTGTCTCCTCTCGTACATTGTCTACTTGTTTGTTTGTGTGTTTGTTTCACCTCGTCATCATTTGAACATCTTGCTGTTGATGGAAAGAGTGAGTAACACCCATGATGCTGATGAGAAAGAACGTCACGTTTACCACAACATCCTTTTAAAATCAGCTGGCATGAAACACCTGGTTCAAATTCCCCCCCCACACACAACATACCCAACCAGCCACTCACCAAACACCTCCACCTCGCTGCTCGCGTCTTCTTCAGTAGGCGACGCTGCTCAACCGGTTCCTGCTCCTCCTGTTACGTGCGTACCTGACTTTTTCTTCCCTCAGGGCACCAGCCTGCAGTGTAAGCAACCAGTGAATCATCAGCGATACATGAGATGATCAGTCTGCCGTCATGATTACCCGAAAGAGTCATCATCAATCTCGTCCCACTCCTTTTATCCACAGGAGTATTTCTGGCGGTGTTCCCACAGATCTGTACATCTGTTCTGTCAGCCATACAGATGGGACACAGGACAAATTGTGAGGTACGAGGGGCAGGAGCAAAGCAGAGGCACATTATGAAAGCACTTTCGCAGAGAGATATTTTGGAAAAGATAAATATGGCTAGTGCAGAGGGCAGAACACTACTGATTTATCTGCAAGGACTCCTTCCTAAATGTAGAGGTGGACTCAAAGATTTAAGCAATTAGCCACCTATCTTGGTCCCTAAGTCCCAAGTTTAAGAGTTGGTGAACTGCACAGGGAGTCAACAAGTGCCAGAATTATCACAATGTATTGTGACATATGTCACCCAACCGGTCGAGGCAGATGGTCACCCACCCAGACCCCGGTTCTGTCCGAGGTTTCTACCCATTAAAGGGAGTTTTACCTCCCCATTGTCGCATAACAATGCATGCTCAGGGAGGGGGATCACTGGTTGGGTCTCTAAATTATTCAAGTACGGTCTAGACCTGCTCTATATGAAAAGCGTCTCAAGATAATTATGATTTGATGCTATATCAAAATAAATTGAATTGAACAATAGATGTCCAGCTCTCTTGATAGTTCCTAAAATGGGGGACAATCAGGGGACATCGTGACACACCCAACAGACCCGTTTCAGGTGTCACAGCAGCTCACTGTAAACACCCATCAATCATTTTATCAGCTGGAGCTGTGACACCTCCCATAAGACACATATTGTTTCAGTGAAAGGCAAATGTGGCCTTTGACTTCCAGATATGTATATATAATGACTGGAAATCTTCACATCTATGTTACACGCTTTCTGTGTTCTTCATGACTTTCATGGCATATATAGTGCAATATAACAAGTTAATGTCAGTATCACATGCTGCCTCTAAATTGTGTCACAGGCCACTGACTCATCAGTGTCCCAGTGTTCACTGAATCTGTAACCTAATCACAGACTGAAATCCAACTCACTTTATAGTGATTCACTGTAGCGACTGAGCCGGGGGCCGTCTGGAGACTCACTTTTGTTTCATAACACAGGCCCCAGGTGTCACGTAGCAAAAACAACACGGTAGCCGCTGGTTACGACAGAGCTTCAGGTTAGGCGACAAATGAGGAAAGAGTTTTCTGATGAATCTATTGTCTCATTATCTGTGGAAATCTCCACCGGAAGCTTTCCTCAGAACTAATCTTAAAATAAGATGTCAAATAATCGTTAGCGTTCATGGGAAAAAAATCGTTATCTGGCGTTCTGTAGAAAGCACGTACGAGATTTGGCCGATGTTGACGCAAAAAGGGAATATTTCCTTCATCCTGCGTGTAACCGAGGCAGTCTTTCAATATCTAAATATGTTTTTTCTCATATCAGAAATCACCCCAGAGCAGCACGTTTCAGTTAATAATCATTTTTATTTTCTTTAGAAAAAGAAACTATCACAACTTCATTTGGTTACTGTACAGTTTCTCTTCTCATAGTCACTCAGTCTGATAACAGGTTGTGATTTCATGCTGGAACACCAAACACCCTCCTACTAACGCACACACCACTAGGTACAACATGACAGTATACTGCTTTCTCTTTTTCCGCTTTTGCGTTTTTACATCCTCTGATATTCTGGACTGAATAGCAAATAGAAATCACTTCTATATAAAAAAAAAAAAAAACAGAAAAAAAAAAAAAACGGAGACAGAGTAGAAATCCCTGACAGAGTCACTTCGAGGGACGAGAGAAAGAACTCTTTGAGCGGTGTGGTCCATACAACGTGCACCTGACGTGTGTGTCTGTGTGTGTTTTGGACAGCACCATAATTCACTATGTATGTGTGAGTTTAAGAGGTTCCCTGCTGCCCTACAGAGTGAGAGAAAACGAGAGAGAGAAAGCGATGGTGGAAGGGGGGGGAGGGAGGAGGAGAAGGGAATCTAGGTCAGATTGTGGAGCATGCAGACCCCCTTTTCGCAGACACACTCGTATACACATTCTCTCGCTCTCGGTGGACAGAACTGCATGCATGTTCATCCAGAGTCGGGACTGTTAAGTGGAACACAGTTAATATAAGATTAAGGGATGTATCAAGTATGTCTCCCTGAGAAACCTTTCTTTCAGTACCATAAAAACCCTCCTTTGTCACTGGCCCGTCCTGTCAACTTTTCAAACATCTCCCCCTGAAATAAAAAAAAAAAAAAACATCTTGGCTCATATTAAAAACATACCATTTTATCCCATGATCCATCTCATCTCGCACTATTGTTCCATTAGGATTAATGAATGCACCACTTGCCAACAAATCACAGCAGCCAATTAGGAGGGCATGGGCAGGTGACATTCATATATAAACTTTTTTAACTTTCCCACAGCCAACTTTCCACCCCGCAGGTATGTATGTGCAATAACTTGCAGCTCTCCTTCTCTATATATATATCGATTTATGTGAGCCGGCCTCACACGGCAGGCTCAGTTTGTGAAGTACCGACTGTGACGGTGACACCTTTGTGACAGGTCGAGTGGAGCTACAGTCCTCCCCACCCCTCTACTCAAGAGAGGTGGAGAGGTGGAAGGGGGCTGTAAATAGGTTGTCCGACGCCCTCTCGATACCACTCCCGCAGTAGCACCACGTAGCTAAAGCACACACACACATACTAACGTCACATATTGAGCTGACATGCAAGCACCAGGGATCAGGAAAGGTAGAAAAAGAGCGCAATTAGAAAAGACAAAGAAGTGAAGACTTATTGCTAAAAAATGTTACATAATGCCGATCCCTCATTATTACCTGTGTGAAGGCATTTATGTTTATGAGGGAGATCTGTGTCAGTGTGTGTGTGTGTGTGTGTGTGTGTGTGTGTGTGTGTGTGTGTGTGTGTGTGCAGGGCCAAAACACTAGCTCATGACTCTTATTTTCCTCTATTAAACCATGTTGGCAGAACAAATCGTTTGCTAATGTGATAAGAGTAATCTCTGTAGCCCTTTTCAAGTTTCACTCATATAAACACTTCCCAAGAAAGGGGTGGCGTCCTCTGAGTGTTAAGAAAGAGTGAAGTGAGGCAAGTGACAGTGCAGGTGTGCTTGAGTGTGTTTTACTAAAAAAAAAACACACACCACTCACGTGAGAACACACGCAGGTTTAAAAACATTTGCTCATTTTACGAAGCCGTCCCACTCATACGAGGAAGTTTTTTTTAAAAAGCATTATCTAAAAATCAAACCTCATCAATTGGCTGAATACAGAAACTCCACAGCCGCTCAAGGAAATCCTCTGTATAAAAACTTTTTTCTTTTTTTTTTTAGAGTGTTTCTTTAATTGTCTTTCTCTCTCCGTGTTCAGCTAATATTAAAAACCAGGAACTGGGGGGTGTCGACACCTCTCAGTAGAAAACAAATAAAAGAACAACCAAAACGAGTTTTAAAACCTAGTCCCACTTCCTCCTGTTCTCTGACTCCTCCTGAGGAGTGCAGAGGAGGAAGAAGTGGAAGAAGAGAGGAGATTACAGGACTCTCTCTCTCTATGAGACAAGTTTGGGTAGGACCGTGCGAAGAGGTATGGCCTCCCCTGAGTCTCCCATCATGTTGCTCCTCAGTTTGTTGTTGACAGCTGTGGCGCTTAAACCAGGCCCCCCTTTGGCCAGGATAGAGGGAAAGGAGGTGCTGTGGTGATCGGGGAGCCGTTTCACCGTGGCCCCTTGGCTCTTGTCGGTCCCAGGTAGGGGCTTGGGTAGGCGCCGATACAGCCAAGGGTGCCTGAGGGCCTGGCTAGGGGTGAGACGGGACGAGGGGTCCCAGTCCAAACACTTCTTTATGAAGTCAGTAAAGGTGGGGTCCTCGCAGCCCTTGAGAGCGGCACTCCACTCCTTGCTGCCGGGGGGACCTCTCATCTTGCCGCGGCGAGAGCGAGTGCCCGTGAGCACGGTGGCCCCCGTGGGCAGGGTGTTGGCTCCGCAGTAGCGAGGGTGCCCCTTGGAGTTGATGAAGTTCTTTGCCCGCTTGGCCTGCTCCAGGACCTTCTGCGGAGGCATGCCCAGCAGCTCCATGACGCAGGCCAGCTGGTCGCCCTCGTCCTCGCCGGGGAACAGCGGGTAGCCGGTCAGCAGCTCGGCAAGTATGCAGCCGAAGCTCCACATGTCGATAGGAAGGCCATAACGCGAACCGAGGATCACCTCTGGAGCTCGATAGAAACGGGACTGGATGTAGGTGTACACCCGCTGGTGCTCAAAACAGCTGGAGCCAAAGTCAATCACCTGGCAAGAGACAAGAGAGGAAAGAATCAATGTAGGAAACCTGTTATATGTCTTCACACACAAGCCACCGATGAATGTGACGGGTGTCTCACCTTGATGCCGCTGCGTCCCTGCTGTTTGAGCAGGATGTTCTCTGGCTTCAAGTCACAGTGGATGATGCGGTGCCGGCTCAGGGCCTCCATGCACTGCAAAATGGAGTGTGCAAACTTCCTGACCAGCGGCAGGCTGAAGCCCTGGAACTTGTTGCGCTTGATGAGCTCGTACAAGTTCATGCTCAGCAGCTCAAAGGTCATGCAGATGTGGTTGCGGAAGGTGAAGTTTTCGAGCATGTGCACGACGTTCATCGTGCCGTTGCGATCCTGCTTGCGCAGGTGCTCCAGGATGCGGATCTCCTCCTGCGCCTGCCGGTGGAAACGCTTCTCGTTGCGCACCATTTTCAGAGCCAGGTGCTGCTGCAGCTTGTGGTCGTACACCTTAGCCACCTGGCCGAAGCTACCTTTACCGATGATCTAAAGAGGGCGAGAGAAATAAAAACCCGGTTAGCTAAACATCAGAGACGGACAACATTATAGTTTTACACTCAAATGTGATTGTGATAGCCTACAAACACATTATGTGTGTGTGTGTGTCTGACCTTGAGGAACTCGTAGCGGTAAGCCAGGTGGTCATGGGCGACGTGAATGTATCCACCCTGCTCATCATCGTAGCCACAGTTGTTGTTGCCTCCAGCGACGGCCGGCCTCTTCTTGGCATTGGGTCCCACGAAGTAGATGTCTGGGTAGGAGTGGATCTCCGTCTGCTCCAGGGTGGTCAGCTGAGATCGGTACAGTCTCAGAGCCTGGTCGGGAGTGAGCGGGCCGCACAGCTTCCCGCTGTTCCCTCCATTCCCAACGCCATGAGGACCGGAGGAGTCACTGGAGCCCTTACTGGATTCAGTGCTGCTGCATGACAGAAATGTGGCGTTAAACGACTGAAGTGGTGTTCCTACGGCTTGTAAATTTGTGATGTTTTTGGCCACTGAACATGCGTTGAAAGATCTTTCTCACCTGTCTACGCTGTGCTCCTTGGACAGGCTGGAGACCGGGGTGGCTTTACTAGGCGTCTGACCTGTGGTCCCGCTGTTCTGAGTGGTTGCTGTTGTTATGGCGTTGATCTTCCGGTTGTTGGTGGAGTCTTCATACAGGTACTTCACCTTCAGCTGGCCACCTCGCACAGTTACCTGATCCCTCATAACAGTCTTGTTACTGACGACCTGTTACAGGAAGAAAGGAGACAAAAAGAAAAGCTATTAGAAAATCCCTTTGGTAAACACTTCACTGGAGCTTAGTCAGTCTATGAGCAGCGTGTACACATTGTACTTCTTCAGTGTGTAAAAGACATGTAGTTTATTGTGTTGTATGAATGTATTCAATAGAGTGAAGAGAGGACCTGCTCTGCTTTGTGTCTGTCTACAGACTAGAGACACATTGTGCACAGCAGGGGCTACTTGTAGCCTGTGAGACCTCAGCTGACAGGCAACTGAACATTCACACACAAAATATTCCTTTGCTGGCCTGAATCATGTCAACGTTTCATACATAATAATATAAAAGATAGAGATAAGGAGTCTTTCAGGCTCGTTTTGCAAGCAGGAAAGAGTGACGACAGAAAAACAAAAGCAGAACGTGCTAGTTAGCAGATCTAGGGCAGGTTTTGGTTGATAGTGGTGTAAATATAAACAGCTACGCGGCAATAAGCCATCAGCAGAGATGCGGCAAGCAGGTGAACCAGCGCAACTGGATTTCGATCCAGTCTGGCAGGAAATTCAAAAGAATAGCAGGCCCACCCCCAACAATAACTAATGCAAAACGACCCACTCACCCACCTATTTTGATTGCTAGCTGTTAGCATCAAGGTATAGGCAATCCTTGGCTCAGCATAGCAAAAAAAAATGATTTTAAAGTCCCGCATTTAATATTTTAAAAAGGATTTGAATATTTCGATATGGGGTTCAATATGACTACACAGTGCGCAAAAACAAAAGCAATTAGAGTGACAGGGGTTGCATTTACATCGGGTTTTTAACAACTACTGTACATTTTGAAGCCCTTTGTGAACATATTTGCAGACAAACGTTTAAAAGTGACCGATCCACCTTCGCTTGGCGATGACCTGAAAGGTTATAAGAGTTTCAGGAAAGCGCTTGCTCTCGCCTGCGTGCCAGAAAGCAACTTCGTTTCAGCAACCCCAGGAATTCATTCCTCCTCTCTCTCTCTCTCTCTCTCTCCATCTCTCCCTCTCGTCTCTCTCTTAACAACGGAAAGAACCCTCCACAAGATTATGGAGCTCGAGGGAAATGACAGTCATTAAAGTTAGATTATACTCTTAAACTGTAGAAGCAGTGTGGCTGTTAATAAGACACGCCGACATAAACTCAGCACGGCCTTCCTATATGCAGACACACTGAGGAAGAGGCATATTTAGCTTCTCTTTCACAGGAACACTCCTTATTTTAATGGCAGGGACGGGAGATTTTAATGTTTTCTTTTCTCCCATTAGACTGCTATGCTGTCCTGTGGAGCTCCTGGCTTCAGGCTTGTTCACACAGCTGAGCATGTCTACGGCTGAGAACATGTCAGCTGATAAAGACAACAAGGAAACGTATATTAAAAGTAGGTGTTGACAAGTTCCACTGAGCGAGGACTCAGCTCCGAGTGTGTTTGTGTTGTATGTTTGAGTCCTGAAATAGAGCTGGAATGCAGGATGGGTTTCCATACATGTAACCATATAGTCTTAACTTATCACAACAGCCCTGCTGCTGACCCAGGGTCCCATGCAGCTGTTGTCCCAAAGCTGCACTACAAACACAGTGAATGTCATCGATTGAGCCCCTTCACCCCGAACACACAAACGCCGGCCTTCAAAATCAAACTCTTTGCATGTGGAGCACCAGCTGTGATGGATTATTGATCGAGCGGACAGGGGGCGCAATTAGAAAAACATATTTTGAAAAGTGACCAGTGCATCATAAAGTTTGATTTATGTAAACAGAAATGACCACTAATAAGTTATATTGTCCATTTGTACATGGTAACGTTTATCAGCCTATTTTATCTGTAGTTTGGGATTTATCCAATAATTATCATTAATGTCAATGTGTACTTTATGTTTTATTATTTATTTTTATATATATATGTATATATGTATATATATATATGTATACATATATATACATGTATATATATATATATATACATACATATATACATATACATATATACATATATATACATATATACATATACATATATATACATATATACATATATATATACATATATACATATATATATACATATACACATATATATATACATATACATATATATATATGTATATATATATATATACACACACACATATACATATATTATTATTATTTTTTTAATATTATATATATTTTTTTTATTAAATATAACTTTGTTTTTTGTTCTTTACCCTTTTTAGCATTGCCGATGTTTAAGGTTGGGTGGGAGGGGGCTTTGGGGGGAAAATACCAAAATATGGAGGGACAATCATTTACATTTGTGCTCTATTTGTATGTTTCTGTAAACCTGTTGTTACTCCCAATAAATTATTATGTAAAAAAAAAAAAGAAAAGTGACCAGTGATGGAAATGAAAACCACTGTGAGAGCGTGAATCTTTTTTTACCACCGAGTAGGGTGTAAGTCCTCTGTGTGCAAATCTGCATGGTGCAACAGATGGAGAGAAGAGCTAATCTCTCTGCGGTCAGAGAAACACCTAAGTATTCTCCTTCTCTCAAGCACACACTCATTTAGCAAAGCATGGTCCTACAGAAATAATTAAACTGATGTCTCATTAATGTTGTATTCAAACCCGCAGCTGAGTGCTACGACAATTTATTTTATCAGTTTGTCCCCTCCTCGAACAATGAACAGGGACGACAGGAATGTATGACTTTAATAGAGCCACTCGGAGCACTCGCTGTTAGAACACACTGAACTGGGGCAAACCACCGTCAGTCACATTCAACAGAGGATATTACCTCTGTGAGCGTGACAGAAAATACAAAGGAGGAAGGACAAGGCGCGAATAGAAAACTAGGCCTAACCCCTGTGCAAGCAACACTGATGGGCGGATTACATGAGATGGAGCACGGGAGGAAGGGGGGACGGGGGGGAATGTTGATTGGTGATTTTGTTTGTGGGTCACATTTTCAAGCCCAATAAATCTCAACAATATATCAAACCAGCCTTCTTTCCTCTGCTAGTGCGGGAGGCGATGGAGTGTCATTTTCTATGTGTGGGCATTTTCTGCCGAAGGGGCTTTTCGGAGAGGCAGACATAGCGGAAAGGTACACCCACTAGGACATTTTTTAAAGTCTTGATAAATGTATGCAACTAACGATTATTTTCATTGTTGATTAACCTGTTGATTATTTTCTCCATTAATTGAATAGTTGTTTGGTTATAAAATGTCAGAAAATGTTGAAAAATGATTTCTCAGTGTATGTGTGTCTTTGTAAGCACCTTAAAACTAATATAGAAGCACATTTAAATAAATTATAATAAATCTTTTGCATAAATCCAACTAGGGCTGCAACTAATGATAATTTTCTCGATTAATCGATTAGCTGTTTGGTCTATAAAATGTCAGAAAAAGGTGCAAAATGTCGATCAGTGTTTCCCAAAGCCCAAGATGACGTCCTCAAATGTCTTGTTTTGTCCTCAACTCAAAGATATTCAGTTTACTGTCATAGAACTGAATTTATAATCTAATGAACAGCATCATATAAATGAGAGTTAATGGTCTCCATAAATATGCATGACTACACTGCAGATCAAAAATGATTTGCGATGGGTCTTCAGTGAAGTCAGAGTGGTGCAGGGATGATGTATTTTTATAGGCCGACCAGGAAGTTAGCATCGCCCTGGTTCCCTCGACAAAAAGCCAAAATTATTGTTCCATTGGGTTTTGGATTATTGCAGAAAGTAAGCTGTCACAAACACACGTTTATGATACTTACACGTTTTGTTCACGTACACTTTCCTATACACTTTTGTGATTTTTGAAGCGTAAATAGAATCGCCAGAAGTAAAAAGCTATAAACGAACTACACCACTGTTACACCAGTGTTAGTATACACAATGAGGCGGTAAAGGCGGACGAGTCGGCGTGATAGTAGTCTCATTTAGCCACTTGTTAGCAACCGCCTTTTTAAGACACGTAAAAGCTTAAAAAAATTCACTTGAGGAATTTACTGGTGTATTTTATATCGTAGAACAAAACGTTTTTCAAGCTTGTGTTAACCACAGACCTTATTTCAGCCATCTGACTAAAAACCTATTAAAAAAAACACAGACTTCCAGACGAGGGAACCGGAAGTGCTAAAATCCTAACTAATTTTCTGGGTTTTAGGACTCATTCCTGCAGCACTCTATTTGCCTGAGCGAATGTAGTCATGTTGATGCAGTCATGCAGTCAAATGGAGACATACAGTAGGTCAATATACTGTGCTCTAAATTTGCATCCTGTGAAATGTAGGTTCACAAGGCCGGTA
>CAKAOI010026311.1:0-98895 GCA_916701655.1 Sebastiscus albofasciatus | reverse complement strand
AAAACTATATGAACAGAAAACTATCAGAGAATCATAAAGCCCTGGAGCTCAAAAAGCAGAGTTAACGTGATCTGTCCTTTGACTTAAAGCTGGATATCAGTGTTGCCTACTGCTGCATCATAAAAGGTAAAGATTATAGTAGTACAGTTCATTTGTGTGAGAATGGTGTAAGCAGAAAGATCAATAGATTTAATATAATATGTCGTCTTGGTTAAGAAAATATGTGAAAAATAAGCTAAAGATATGTAGGAAGTACAATCTTTATTTCTTCACATGAAGTATTTCTTATATATATGGTCAACATATCCTCGTACAGCGGTTGGTATGATATCTTACGGAATAATTTGAAATACTGTCGCCAACAAAATTACAAATTTATATTTACATTACTATTTTATATTTACTTAGGTTTATATTTATCTTAACTGCACTATTTTATGCCATATATTATCATTTTGCTTTTATATTTACTTGTGTGATTTCCCCCTTTGTTTATACATATTTTATGAGCTTTGTTGAAGGAACCTGAGACCAAAGATTTTCATTACCAATGACTGCTTTGCTGGAATTGACAAATGACAAATAAAGAAACTTGAGCTTGCCTTGAAAACTTATTTCTCATTTTTTGCGCCTTTTCCTACGAATGTCCAGCAACACGTGACGCATGTGTCAATTTCCAAATTTTTCTTTTCATAATAAACCTCCGTCTTCATAGGAAACAACTTGGTTAGGTTTAGGCAACAAAACTACTTGGTTAGGTTTAGGAAAAGATCGTGGTTTGGGTTAAAATAACTCGGGAAGTGGTGTAACATAAGTACGGGAGTTATGTGAGAAATAAATCAACGTTGACTTCTGGTTTCACACATAGTACAAACCCCGGTCTCCTGGGCGAAAGTCTAATGTTTTTGGACCCATTAATCCACCCCGACCTCCTCCCTACACGCCGTTTGTTGCTCTCTATACTTCCTGGTTCAAAATAACATTTGTTGAATAGCACAAAGCTGCTAAGACTGATGGGAAAGTCAGTAATTTTGAAGGTATTTGGCATAGACTGTGTATGAATATGGACGACATGACAGCTCCTCAAAAGTGAAGCCAAAACATCTTGGATCGCCCCCTGGTGGCTGGCTGCAGTATAGGTCATAAAGCCAGCCTCCTCCATGTTGATGGCTGGGATATGGGCCAAACTTATCACGCTGATGTAAGTTCAAGTGTTTTTTCTGATAAGTTTGGTTTTAATTAGTTATTTGATGCTATAAAAAGGGGGTAAGACGTCATGATTGGCAGCTGTGAGTCTCTCTAGCTGACTAGCTGCGTCCGTGCTCGGCTCACAATTGGTTCGGGTGGATGTCCTTGATATCGCAGACTCTGGCTCCAAATGACGTCAAAATCTCAAGATGACAGCTACAGTATCCGGGATATTTACAGTGGGAGGAAGTGGAGATGCGTCATCCATCTTTACATACTGTACAGTCTATGGTATTTGACCTTTGACCTGAGTATGGCGCTAGATGAAAAGTCAGGGGATCACCAAAGTTATTAGGATTCATCATCTGAGAAGCATGAATGTCTTTACATGATGTCATGGCAATCAAGTAGTTGATGAGAGAAGTACTACTGTGAGGTTAATAGCCAACATATTACCCTTTAAAAGCAACCATCAAAACATTATTAAAACACAAGTATGAGTGAGTGTTTGTGTGTGTGTAAATGAGAGGAAAAAGCTCTTTGTGCATCTCGCTGCTTAATAGAATAGATAATGAGCACTTAATAGGATTTTCCATCGGTATATGGATACCCATAATTCCCATAATCCCAGTGCCCAATAAGACTAAGTACAGTTAACCATCAACATGGCAGTTGTTTCACGATCTCCTTCCACCCACTCGCCACCATCAGCACCATTTCTTGTTTAATAGAAGACCTGGATATTAATCCCTCGCTGATATTAGCTTCATCTAGAGTATCAGTGAGGGAGCACAATGTGATTAACAGAGTGGAGTCAGCTGCCATGAATAAGCCCTGTTGAATCCCTATTCATTGCTTTTTGGAATCTCCTTTGTGTCTGTAAAGACATCTTTTCATGCCTTTTCCAGGTGACAGAGTACATGATACTTCACTGTTTTTCATTATGTGGGCAGCACAGAGATGAGTGAGGCCTTCAGTGAAATGGTTTCTGTTTCAGTCTGCGACTGGTTTATAGTTAGTGGTTAATGTTGTGCAGAGTCCAGCTTTCTCTTCACAGAGTGCTCATTAATTTTTGTTTGGAAGACCGCCTAGAGTTCGAACTCAGCTCTGTCAGTTAGCAGGGATAGGTTGTTGTTTTATTTTTCTCTCTCCTCCAGCTCCACTTTGTTATTCATGCTGATGGAGGATGTAAAGTTTTAGCAGAAAAACTTTGCCTAGTTTTAGTTTTACCAGTCAAGGAAGTTACTTTCCATCGAGAATAAGTCTGGCGAAATTAGATATTTTGATTATTGTCAACAAAATAAACGATATATTGATCCTACTAACAAATATTGTCTGTGCAGACAAGGCCTGATGTATCTTACTCTTCTGTGCCATCGAGCTCTGCTGTTGTATAAAACCTATTATAAACACATCAGTGAGCCCATCTGTGTTCCTTTATTATGATGAACAAACACACTGTAGTTTATTTTGATCCAACATAGGAATTACTAGAGCACCATATCTGTATTGTCATGTTTGCGAAAAACTACAGTGCCCTGCTGTTTTGGGAAATTAAAGTCTTATTTGACATTTTGTTGTTTTTACAGATTTTAAAGAGACAGTGATCTTGGCGCCACAAACAGAGTAGAGAAGTTGGAAAAATAATGTGTTTCAATATTTCTGCATACTGGGGTCCCTAAACAGTCTTGGGAGTACTTGGAAATACATAAATTGAGTATGAATAAGTAAAACTGAGACTCTTGTGGATCCAATGAGTCCAATTGTATTCATGTATGATGATGTTAGTCCCCATTATAGTCATTTCATTGTAGTGAGACCATTTGGCTTTCCTAGGTAGGTTGACAATAAGGGGGCTTCTGAGCAGTTTCCAGAACAGAAGTGTTCGCCATACAATCGCCAAAATTGCAGAAATCTACAAATGTCAAAAGTTTTTGATACCAAATCACAGCATGATATTTTCTATGGTGTTCCTCAAGGTCTTGGTGTCTTAATGTGGGATTTTGGAGGGATTATTTATATTTTAAATCAATTCTTGAGTGGTAAAAAATGGCTAAATTTAGCACTTAATCTGTGTAACAAAAGCGATCAACCCAATTACTGCAACAATTTATGAGACATATTAGAGCATGAGATCAATTATTTCATTCATTCATGTTTATTTCTGATTCATGCGTCCCCCTAAATATCCCCTGTACTCCCCTAAAAAAGACAAAAACTAGTCTATTGTGGGTCTCAGAGGGTTAACAGACGGATTCGTTGTTATGGCCTTATCCTTTAGACACAAATTTGGCCTATTTTCCACAAGTCTTGTTTTTGTAGATTTTGCATCCTGTTAATTACATATTTTGCTCGCCAACTTAAAGGCTGAGATCTGGGGATGCGGCCAACACTGCAGCCTTCTCTTCCAAATAATTTGGTTTACAAAATACGGATGAGAAGTGTGAATTTGTTAACAGCCTGTCTGATCATCTTGACTATCGTGGTGCTTGGCCCACTGGACGTGGTTGTAGTGTTATGTTTATTATTATTATTATTATTAGACACAACACAATACTCATCTAATCAAAATGCTTTGCAGGAAATACAGCCGCACAGAAAATGAGCGAGTGACACTTGACTGGTGTAGAGATGAAACAATTAATAGATTAGTTGTCAATTATTACTAATATAACTACTATAATTATAACTAATTATTACTATCAAATTAATCACCAACTATTTTGATAATCAATTAATCAGTTTGAGTGATTTTTCAAGAAAAAAATGTCAAAACTCTCTAATTCCAGCTTCTTAAATGTGAATATTTTCTGGTTTCTTTACTCCTCTGTGGCAGTAAACTGAATATCTTTGAGATGTGGACAAAACAAGACATTTGAGGACGTCATCTTGGGCTTTGGGAAACACTGATCGACACTTTTCACCATTTTCTGACATTATATAGACCAAACAACTAATCGATTAATCTAGAAAATAATCAACAGATTAATCAACAATGAAAGGCTTTTTAACAAAAGTGGCCAACAACTCTGGACATCCAGCCAACAGTCAGGATAGTGCTGTTGTAGTAATATTAATGTCTCCAGATCAGTGTTAAAATAACCAGACAAATAATGTGCAGAACTTTGAAAATAAGACCCAGACTGTTAAAAAAAACATGCACACTTTTTGTTAAGTTTTGTTCTCAGGAGTTGTCGCTGTAATTCCCTGTAATGATGAAACACTCACACATGAATGCACAGAGAAAACACTATAATCTGTTTGTAGGGATTGCATCACACTTAAGAGAGTTCAGAGTCTGTAGTACAAAAAAGACATCAAAAGCAGTTTGGTGGTTAGAAGGGGGAAGCCCTAACTGCCCCTGCCAGGGTCTCAGTCGGCAGTGTGCTTCAAAGATACACAGCGTAGCCTCATGCTGCAAAACACAAAGAACAAAAACACCTCTCTGAGACTTCACTCTTCTCTGCGAAGCCTGAATTCCTGCATTTGTCTGAGCCAGGTTCCAGTCTGCTTTGTACCGTCTCTCGCACTCTGGTTACCCCTGATTGGCAATTAGGGACTCCTGACGCTTCCTCGCCTCCAGCAAGAGCAGAAAGAAGATGACAGATGTGATTTGGTGATTAGGTCTCATCCTTCAACCTGCTGTTACGGATACAGGCGGGGTTGTTGTGTTGCTAACCTCATCACTGCCATATTAGCATCTGTAGCTGAGGAGAGCCCAGCCACAGGTGAAGCTAATGATGGAAAAGCCTCTTCCCACTGGGATCGTGATTAGTTGAGGGCCTGGACAGCGTTGTTACTTATCGGGGACTTGATGAATAAAACATAAACTGTCAACCGGTGATAATGAAATCCGCTTATACAAAAACACACGGTAGGAAGGAACTCGGAGGGCGAGCACAAACTCAACAGATGCATTTTTGCTCAGTAAATATGCCATCGACTCAGAGTTTAATACCTCCTGTTGTAATATTAGGGGCCAGTGGTTTCCTACTTGGGTGTCTCGGTCCCCCTGAATGCCCAAATTGGTGGTCATGAGACAAATAACATGTTAGGAAAGCAGGAAGAAACATCCCAAGTTACTCTCATCTTTGCCTTTTTTTTCTGTGAATTACTGCACAACTTTAGCCGCTTATGGCTCTGGACATTATTCAAATAAAACAGGTTGATTGATGATCACGAGTAGATCATTTTAAGGGGCCATAAGCCAAAAAGTTTGGGGGAGAATTGAATTTGGCCAAATTACTGAGCTGCTTTATGGTAATATTGGATTTAGAGGATTTTTAATTAAGTTTTTAATGAACTGGATAATCCAATAACAGACAATTCATTCTGCTTCCGTGATTGAATTTCCCCCAAAATACAGCACTATGTCACAATAGGAGTGGGCATTATGGATAGATTCTTGCATGTAAATGTTAATTTATATCACAATATCCATGTATATCCTGATATAATACATTTACTGTATCAATTGAGAAATTGTTAATGGATAAAATAACCAGGTTAATCCGGGAAATTAGACACAAGATAAATCAAAGTTCAAAATTTTATAAAAATGCTGCCATAAATCAGTGCTTTGTATTGATTTGCAACATTACCCACAATGGTATAATACACATAGATATTAAAATAATAATCTCAAAGATTTTCATTTAAATAAATGTCTGTTACATCACTATATATCGCCGAAAGATATGTGAATAAAAATGGGTCCTGTGGGTACCCACGAGTCTCCATTTTACAGACCTGCCCACATCATGATAATCACGTGCAGTTTGGGGCAAAAGCATGCAGTTTTTTGAATGCAGTATAAAAATGATATTTTTGCCTATTCTAAAAATGGTGTATTTGAATATTTCTGCATGCTGGGGTCCCTAAACAGTCTTGGAAATGCATAAATTGAGTATGACTGCAAATGAGCCCAATTGTATTCAGCAGATGGGTTTTAAGAGGTTAATTTTGTAAAAGCTAAAATAATATTAAATTAGGGGAACTTGGGATCCTAGTACCATTTTGCATCTTAATAATACAATACAATACAATACAACAGGTGTTTACTTTTGGCCTGTGGCCCACCAGTGAGTTACAGTTTTGGCCCTCCAAACGAAAAATTTTGGGCACCCCTGCTTTAAAGGGACACATTTATATCTCACCATATATTCCTTTATATCATCTAGACATACATTATGATATATTCTGCTATTGTAGCACAAAATTGCATAAACCATGATAAAAGATCCATGTCTTTCACCTCTAGCAGTAACAAAAACTCCCATCAAAGGTGGCACGGCTGCAAACTCCCCCGTGCCTATTCAGTGTCATGTTAGAGTACAGTTGCAGTGATTCATGCAGAATGATCCACTGTGGGCAGGTTAATTCATCACCCGATGTGTCGGTGGGCAGAGCAGAAGAGCTGATAAATGGAGGTGAAGGGGAAACGGAACAATGAAGATTAGAGATCTGAAGAGAGAAAGACGCTACAGGGCGTCCTTGACCCTGAGGAAATACACCGATCCGTGCTGCACCTCAGTGCTAACTCACCTTCTCTGTATTCATGGGAAGTATGAGCTATGAGCTGCCGTATACTACTTCATGAAATGCACGGTTGTGCTCTCTCATGCCTTGCCAGTCCAATCGTTTGACCTCATTTGGGTTGCGTATCGGTGCACAAACAATAAATTAATTCTGTTCTGCACCATATGGAGCTTGGTGATACACCGTAGAGGAAAGAGCGGCACAACTCTCCGGGCAATGAGCCTACAGTACAGTGTAATGTTTTCCAACCACTCCACTTCACTGAGTCTCTCACCAGTGTTATCAAGCAAAGCTCCCATGGACTCTCCTTTTATCTATCTGCTGTGCTCAATGCAATTACTACAGCAGTTCATTCCCCCAACTATCACAGTATCCATTCACCAGCCTTTACAGTACATACCTACATGCATCAGTGCACACACAACGCACCAGCACACAAACAATATAAACACACAGAGTCAGTTCAGAATACATTAATGCAGGAAGATAGGGGGGATGCTTCACACCAGTCACCACCACCATCACTTTCCTTTCCCATCCATCCGCAGCACATGATGAGGCATTACACAAACAATCACATATACAAAGCCTGAATACAAGCTCCTCTAGGTTGTGAAAAGTGGAGGCAAGAAATAACAAGGAACCTGGAGTAATGAAGGCCGTTCTGGCCTCACGCAAAGGAAAGAAGAGTGACAGTTGATCTCTGATATTTGTTCCCAAAATCTGCACTATGACTAGAAAGTATGCACTGTACACAAGTTTTGGTTGTTAGTACAATATATGAGAAATGTATTGTATATGTTGTGTACTGGCAAACAATGCTGCAAGACATGAGCAGAGGGATGTCAATCAAACTTGGGGAAAAAATGCTGCTGATGTCAAATTTGAAAAGTTAACAAAGAGAAAAACAAATGTCTGCGCAAAGATTTAATAATGTATTTTTTTTGTTTTCCTAGAGATGTCTCGCCAATGCCCACAATAACTTTAAAAAATCCAACTGTGAGTTCCTCCCTCATTGCTTATTTAGCCTATATTGTGCAACAGTAGTGTCCATCAACAGCATCCTAATTTTATTTATCTTTAGAGGGTTGTTTGCTCATGCACATTAAAAAAAGGTTCAAGTCAGACAGCTGACAAGTTAGAAAATAAAAACTATAATTACAATTGATCTATTATTAAAAAGAAAATCATAGGTGATGCACCCAAGATCAAAACCAATAAAAAAGACGATATTAAACCTGCAATAACTGAGTTTTTTGGCCACTTAGGAGCAGCGGAAACAAGTTATGAACACATCACTGACAAATCATTTTTATGTTGAGATGGTGAACTTATTGGCAAACAACAACATTAACAGCAACATTATAATTCATTTGAAGTTATGTTTGTGTCCACCTAATGATTGTAAGCCCAATATTTACTCTCTTTACCGACTCCTGAGGGAAATATATCACTATAATGCTCCATAAAGCCAAGAGGAGCTGCAGATTCTGGTGAAAATGATCTATAATCACTGTGTTACAAAAATATATATATTATTTCCGTTTTAAACAAAACTTTTAAAGGGTCAAAAATACACCCAGTATCACAGAAAACAAGCAAATAGGGGTTACGACGCCAATAATGAACTGAAAGTAAGTACAAAGGGGCAGAAACATGAGCAGTAAATTGATTAGATGGGTTGTAAACAAACTCTTCTGTAAATATGTCCTGTGCAATGAGTTTTACCTCCAAAATAAGTGGTTTAGAAATCTGCCTCAACTGTTGACCAGTGGCGCAGACACACAAGACCAATCGGGCTACGTAATATGTTCTCATATGTTAACCAAAATAGGCCGTTACAACTATACTTGCCTGAATGCACCACAGTTTAATCCTACAAGCCTTCAGCCTATTTTAGGCCTACACATCATCAGAGGTTGCGTTATGTTAAAGGAACCAACAAGACGATCACTAACAGCATCTCATAGTCTGGCATGGCTGCCACATATTCACACACACACAGCTGACAAACACAACAGCATGCCCAGTAACGTTAAAAATTACACTTTAACATAGCCTGGCACGGCGGCCACATAAACCACATGCATGCACACACAGAAAAAAATGGAAATGAGCTTACTTTTTATGATGGTAAATGGTAAATGGACTTGGACTTATATAGCGCTTTTCTAGTCCTCCGACCACTCAAAGCGCTTAACGTCTTATGATCACAGCAGCAGACGACGGGGCTCGGTGTTGAACACTGAAATGGAGAACAGAGACAAAGAGTTCAGTCTGATATGATGATACGATGACCTGATGCCGGTTTTTATATCAGACAGTTGAAAATAGTCTTTCAGCAGCAGAGCTCGTTAAGGGTAAGGTGAAGAGGGGCCACAAATGTGTCGTCATTATTGGTCACTTATTAAGAAGAAACTGGCGCAAGAGATCGATGGCTGCACTTGAGCTGAATTCTCTTCCTTCTGCTCCTCACAACGTCTTTGTTTGCTTTTGATCTTAACCTACATTAAAAGCAGCTGGCGGAAAGCAAGCTTCTGTTCCTCTGTGCAATGCACCGGTGTTTCGGTTTAATGAGTGACTGTGTTATCTGATGACTTTCCTTAATTTATTCCTTTCTACATATTCACTCCCGTATTTATTGATTAGTTTTATACAGTATAGAGTCAATACAACTCAGCAACATGCAATATCTGTATAACTTTCTATTTCTAATATATCTTTTTTTACTCTTCTTTATTTGTATTACTGTGTAATATATGTGTCTGCACAGTCAAGATTGCTATTTCATTTCGTTGTACTCTGTGCAATGACCATAAAGGACTACTTTTTTATTCTACCTGTCTGATCGTCCCGTGTTCCTCAGCAATAACTTTAATGAGTACAATGTTATCAAAACTGACAGACACGATGGCCGGAACTATAAAAATAAGATCCATTTCATAACAAACTGTAATTATCCTCCAAGGAGCTTGATTATAAGCCAATAGATTCATACTGTGTCGATCACAACAGCAATGAATGATCAGCCTGTCAAAAACAGAAGATGGAGAGAGAGAGAGAGAGAGGTTAGTAATAAGAGGCTGCAGCGATACATTCACATGCAGAGATATAGAAAGAAGTCATTGAGATTAAAATGGAAATAGGTAGGAGTGTGAGAGCCACCGGAGGAGGACGGAGAGTGTGAAAAGTGGGCGTGAATGAGGGCCGCGGATACAGATAGAAGGTGAGAATGAATCGGGGCCAGACAGAGGGCACAAGGGGGCAATCAGCTCCCCGGACTGGATGTGTGAACAGGCGCTGGACAGATGATTAGCAGATGTCACCTCTCGATCTCGGCCCTGCATGACATGTTATCTGAATGAGACAATTAAAAGGCCTGTCACATTGGCTGCAGCAGGCAGGAGGGAGAGGAATCACTCTGCTCCATTTAAGGCCCTGCTGCCACTGGAACGACGTGTTCTGAGATTGTAAACGATCAGCGATGCCATGTATAATTTAAATCCAGTTATATACCCTGAGTTATCACTGGAAAACAAAAGATCCAGAGCGATTCACATCACTGTCACTGCTTGAGATAATATCAATCAATCCAGTTTGCATTGACATCTTTACAGTGTCAGCCTGATAATGTGTTGTTGTTTCTGGGAGCTGGCAGGTTGCCTGGCCAGAGTGTTGCTTATAAAACAGGAGGTGTAAATGTATTAAAACCACAAAAGTCACTTCTTAAACCACCTCTGTCCTGTCTTAAACAAGCTGCCTTGCACCATCTATCTTGTTTGTGTCGACTGATTATGGTCAAAGCAAAGGAATCCTTAGTAAACAAATACTTAGCTTTGTGCAACTGTTTAAATATTGACGGTTGATATGCTATGATATCATACTATAAACACTAGGTTCAAATTGTTGCAATATAAATGGATCATGCGCATATCCAATCCCTCCAGACACTCAGAGGAGGGGACAGAATTTATCTGAAATAGTTTATTTTGCATCTTGGGTGTCTTTCCTGATGATCTAAAAGTATCTAACAGGCAAAATATTTTATTTATTTATTATTTTTATCCGAACCACCAACTGTTAATCAGTGGCTGAAAAGCCTGTCAAGCTGCCTGCCCGTGGAAAAACTGACATAATGCTACAAAAGGCCACCCACTGCATGGAGATGCTTTATGCGCGACTGGGAGACCAAGTTACCAAACAACTCTGTACTTTCTGATGAAGGAATGTAGCTTATGCATGTCAAACATGAACTAATGAACTATTTACGTAGTGTTTTTTGTCGTTGCTTGTTTGTTTGTTTATGTAATATTGTATGTATCTATATGTATTTATTACACGGCTGTGTTGGATACTCGATTTCAATTTGTCAATCACGGCGTTCTGCGGTCTGTTATTTCTTTATAGCAGACTGTTGCTATGTATAGCAGACCGTTGCTATGGGCGCAGTTCTGACGTTGGACTCTGGCGGACCATTTTTGTGTGAAATTATTGATTTCTTCAGTAAGTAGCCGTGTAATAAGCGGGATAATGAACAGCTAGCAGGTCACTGCTGTGAAAGAAACCCCTTCGGCGATGAGAGACCCCTCCGCTCTGCGTCGGGGTGCAGCATCGCTCTGTCGGGGTTTCTTTCACAACAATGACCCGCTAACTCTAGCTGTACATTATCCCTTACTTATAGATTGTTTCACCTTCTGAGCCTCTATTTAGTGTAGTAAAATATGAAAACCAATAAATATATAATCGACCATGAGGAGGTGTAGCTCATTACGTTAAACATTCAGACTACAAGCAGACATTTTAGGGAAATCAAAGCGATCTTTTATGTGAATTGTCCTCTGGAATTACACTTCCAACCCATAAAAACGACATTACAGGCTAAACTCGCGCTGGAATCACACGATGAAGCAATTAGGAGTTTAATCTCAGCAAAAAAATGTTAAAACGCAGCACCGTTCCTCTTTGAACATAAAATCAAGTGAGGTTTTTTTTTGGCTAAAACTGAACCCTACAGTAGCTTCCCTAACACACAGTAATGATGGATGTGGCGATAATGGCGGTCCAGATCCCAATGGGAGTTATAAGGGGAAAAGCCAATAGAGGTCGTGAGGGGGGCAACACGTAAACACACAGGCTGCTAGAGCAAAGTGCCAGTGTGCATTTAAAGCAGGAGCGAGTGAGCAGAATGCATAATGCTGGCATAAACTCAAACAGGCTATTTGCTTATTCCACACCAGCCCTGCCATGATTTAATAAACTCCTTTTCAGATTAAAGCTGCTTCCTGTTGTATGGGACACACATTACTGTAAGCAGTTGTTATATCAGCATCAAGGTGTTAAGAGGGGAAATAGATCGGATAGAGGATGGAACATTACCCAGCAGTTATTTACATTTTGACTGCTATTAAAATGCTTCTGCAAACACAGACACGCACACACACATAGAAAACATGGAAATTTACATACTGGATGATGCCTGGGAATGTAATTTTTCATTTAAGTGGCGTAAGGAGAGGGGAAGAGAGAAAAAAAATAGCAATTAGTCTTTTTGAAAGCAGGATTTATTGTTCATATTTAATCACATGGTGCTCGGCGGTGAATGGGCTGGGCTGCTTTCATGTACAGTTCACTGGTTATCATGGGAATAGGGCTTGACTAATTGAATTGCCGTGTTGTGTGCGCTGTAACAGATCTTAATCAGGCGAGAGCATCAGCACACAGGCAGACAGCAGGCCCATACATCTCCAGGCCTGACATCTGATCGCTGGAGGAACAATTATAAACCGATGCACTGGAGCGCTTTAGTTGAAAAAAATATAATAAAAATATAATATAAAATAATATATATATATATATAGCTGGTAAAAAAAAAACGTTGTCTGAGCTTTTAAGATTTCTTGTGTTTCCTGTTCATTTGCAATCTAAATATTCCAATCAGGGTTTGAGGGGTTATTCAGACCCTCCATAATCAAGAAGCCTTTCAAGAAAAACAAGAGTTAGGTGTTGATATGGTACTCAGGACCACTTCAGGGGAATATACTCTGCATATAAATGCTATTTAACACAGAGCAAGCTAACAGTCAAATCACAAGGAGGGTCACGCTGAGAGCTAATGCTTGAGCATAAATATGATTGAATGTGTGTGTGTTTGTTCACGTATATATACTTGGGCTAAATTTTGGTGAGGAAAAACTGGCATGGCCATTTTCAAAGGGGTCCCTTGACCTCTGACCTCCAGATACGTGAATGAAAATGGGTTCTCTGGGTACCCACGAGTCTCCCCTTTACAGACATGCCCACTTTATGATAATCACATGCAGTTTGGGGCAAGTCATAGTCAAGTCAGCACACTGACACACTGACAGCTGTTGTTGCCTGTTGGGCTGCAGTTTGCCATGTAATGATTTCAGCATATTGTTTATGCTAAATGAAGTACCTGTGAGGGTTTCTGGACAATATCTGTCATTGTTTTGTGTTGTTAATTGATTTACAATAATGAATATATACATACATTTGCATAAAGCAGCATATTTGTCCACTCCCATGTTGATAAGAGTATTAAATACTTGACAAATCTCCCTTTAAGGTACATTTTGAACAGACAAAAAAAGTGTGATTAATTTGCGATTAATCACAATTAACTATGGACAACCATGTGATTAATCGCGATTAAATATTTTAATCAATTGACAGCCCTAGTTTTGATAAATGAATGTGTGGATGCAATTCAGTATCTGTGGAGTTACTGCATCAGTAGTGGAGTAAATATTCAGATCTTGCACTTAAAAGGTACAGTGTGTAGGATTTGGTGACATCTAGCGGTGAGGTTGCAGATGAACGACGCCCCTTTGCTGGGGCTCCTCGTCCTCGTTCCGCAGAGGATGAGGATCGGCAAAGTTTCAATTTGCTGGCATTACGTGACCAGGCATTATTAATCCACTTGACGAAGGCGGCTTCAACCACAGATGCTTTCCCCGTGCACATTTGTTTTTTATTCAGAGAAAATTACTGTCTTTTACCCGTTATGATATCGATGTGCACGCAGCATCAGAAAAAAGTAAAAAAAAAAATTAAAAATTAAATTATCGTTAGTCTAATGTAGTTTTAAAATGTTTTTCCGTATGTTGCCATGTATGAAAAGACCCAAAATGAACCCTGTAAGCGGACTACTTGATTACTATAAGCAAATTATTTAAACAGCGTTTGTATAGGAATGATTGTGTCCCAAATGTTTTGTATCCATATCAGCGGTTGATCACTGTAAGTGGTTTCCATTGTATTTACATTATATTCCATTTCTGCCAATAGATCCCCCTAAATGTAACACACTGTTCCTTTCAGTAACCACAGCGATACCACAGAGTACAAATACTCCTGCAGATAGAGCCTTTTATTTTCTAATTTTCTCTGTTTTAAAAGTAAATTTCATTATGTATGAATTCACTGTTTTCTGATCCGTTCCCATCTTAATTGGCTGGTGATGATGCTGTTTGCTGGTAATACCGAATCAACACGTCTTGTTCTCCTGCTGTCTTAATTAATTCAGAATAACGCAAATAATCACCGCTCTGCTGCTCTCATTAAAAATAAAAGCATTCATTAAGCAGAATGTCTCCTTTAGAGTTAAGTTGTAACATTTTATTCTATTTTATTGTAATTTTATTATCATGGTTTTTATTTCACGCTGTTTTACTAGTAGTATTGTTATTATAACTTTTAATTCTATTTCATTACTTTGCATTTCTGCTTTATTTGATAGTGAGAGACCGACAGGAAAGGCAGAGGAGACAGAAAGAGGGGATGACATGCAGCAAAGGGCCCTGGGTCGGGCTCGAACCCGGGCCGCTGTGGTAAAGACTCAGCCTTAAAGGGATTGTTTGGGGTACCCACGAGTCTCCCCTTTACAGACATGCCCACTTTATGATAATCACATGCAGTTTGGTGCAAGTCATAGTCAAGTCAGCACACTGACACACTGACAGCTGTTGTTCCCTGTTGGGCTGCAGTTTGCCATGTTATGATTTGAACATATTTTCTATGCTAAATGTACCTGTGAGGGTTTCTGAACATTATTTGTCATTGTTTTGTGTTATTAATTGAATTCCAATAATAAATACATACATACATTTGCATAAAGCAGCATATTTGTCCACTCCTATGTTGATAAGAGTATTAAATACTTGACAAATCTCCCTTTAAGGTACATTTAGTTAATTTGCACATTTGATTAATTTGCTATTAATCACGATTAAATATTCGAAACGATTGACAGCCCTATAAAACACATAACATTTCCTTCTGAAATGTAGTGGGGTAAAAATATAAAGAAGCAAAAATGGAAATACTGAAGAGCAAGAACCATAAAAATACTCAGTACTAGAGTAAATTAATTTATTTATCCAGCCTGCAGCTTCCCCACAATCTTTCTCAGGAAAGTGTGGGAATATCCACCACAACTAGATGGATTTTATTCAACCCTGGACTCCCTGATCCAGCTGAAACACCATTACTCTGCCTTTATCACCAAACTCTCCACTCGCAACAGCCTACCTGCTCTGAAAACGCTACCTATCTGTCCATCTCTGGCTGGATTTCAAATTGCCTTAGCTACCTATCTTCTACGGAGGTGTAAAAAGTATTCACCGTGCAGCTCCAGTGAGAGTAAAATACCCGCCTGTTGCCAAAATCCCTGACAATAACAAAACACCCGCTGCGTTAGCTGCACTGATGAGAGGAGCAAAGCTTTCCGGCGCCGTGCATCATGGCTCTGTGAAACCTGTATTCAAAACACATCCTTTGTCCTGCTGAATCTCCCTGTGAAATGTGAGGTGTATTTGTCGAGGAGGTGGTGTCCCTGGCAATGGAGGGCTCCATATGTTCCACATTTGTTTACCCAGTCATTACAGGCCTCTCCACCCCGTGTGACTGCACTGTTGTCTTAGCATGAGCCGGGCTGTCAACCTCCCCCCACCCCTCCTTCCTTTCTTCTTCTTCATCTCCATCGTCACGGGAACAGCAGCCACAGGGGAGAGCCGGGTCCACAGGAAATTAGGAGTGTGACAAGATAAGACCCAGCGTTCATCTGATACTGTTCCCTGGCAACCAGCAAGAGCAGCGGAGAATAACAAAAAAACAGCACAATGTGTAGGAAAAGGTACGTGTCATTAAATTCACCTACGGACTGCGAATGCATCACGACAAACAGAACCACCAACACTCTTACTTTCCTATAACTCATACATAAGTAACTCCATCTATCTAGTTGCCTGCGGTGACTGTCTGGCTGGCAAGATATTTCACTATCCCAGAATGATGTGTGACTGTATCTCACATTGTGCTTTATTGCTTTCCACATCAGTATGTGCTGATAAAGTCTTATTAAAGTAGCTTTCCCAAACCAAGAGAGTCACAATAAAACTCAGAAAAAAACTTCCTCAGTTACACGAAATCTGCTGGTTCTAATCGAATGGAAGATAATGAAAAAGTGTCAGATGTAAAATGGAGCGAGTACAAATGAATCAACTGAGCACGCTGTGAGCAGGACTGAGCATTTCACAGGTCTGTGTTGTGGCTCCACAGATGTCAGGAGTTTGGACGTCGGGCGGCAAATTGACCGCCAGCTTCTGTGTCTGCCATCTTATCACATTCAATCTAAATTGCCCCGATGTGATGAATCCTGCTCTTTCAACCGTCTCTGCAGATTAAAATGAACACATTTTCACTTAGGACTGCTCGCCGATGGCAGGGCAAGGAAAATGTTTTCATTCATGTCATGATTCGGGTGCTTACATAAACTCCTGTCTTTGTTGTTCCTCGTATTTCAGGTTCACTGTGAGTCACAGTCCAGCTCCAGTCCAGCAGTTAGGCCATCCAAACCCACGCAGTGTGCATGCATCCCCTCACTGTTCAACCACTGAGCGCCTCAGTACTCCCTCACATACACACACACACACACACAGCAAGAAAAAGGTGATGTGTGTGCAAGGATAGCAACAGTTAAAGGGACTCTATGTAAGAAGTAGGGATGTGCATTACAAGCAAAAATACTATTGGAAAATCATTTGGAATTATTAGATTATTATTCGAATATGAAGCAAATTTTACGGATGGTGTGATTGCACATAAAGTCGGAAGTCGGAAGACACAATGCAAATTGTGCAGTTACATTTACTGTTTGGAACAAATAAACACACACTTCAAAAACACTCCAGTTGTAAATTTGTGCAAATAACACAAGGCGAAAAGAGCCTCCAGAGCCCTGTGACGGCCATCAGTATTTTAACATCCTGGCCACAGCACTGATGTACTGGTAGTGAACAAGCCATTTGTAAGGCCCAATGCTTTTGTTTTAACCAGTTTACACCGAAAAAATAGCGTGACTTTTCAAAAGGAGAGTATTGGATGCTCTAAACTGATTCTCAACCAGATTTTATGACCCCAAACAACCATAACTTGTTGCTTCCTGCTACAAGATGAATGTGGGCCTCTTGAAACGCCACAGTTTAAGGCACCAGTTGAGGTTGAGTGGTTGAGATCTACCATCTTATCTACGGCCAGCGTTGCTTGACGTTGATGGACTGACTGGAAAAACTACAGTCAATCAGATCTTTGTAGGCTGGATCAAGAATGAGCGTGTCGTGTTTCTGAGCCAGAGCCAGAAGAAAAGAAAGATTGCCACAAAAATGTCAACAAGCATGCAAAAGTAGGTATTAAATTAGTATATTTCTTTAATTTGTGTCTACTAAAACAATAGTGTAGATGGGTACATCAGTCACTACTGATTGGCCAGTGTGAAATACCAGCTCTGAGTCACTCTCAGTAAGTAAGAATGATTTTGAAATACATTTTCATATCAACACCTGTACATTTCTGGATTTTCCGTTATAAAAAAAAGGAAAATAATGAGCTGTATTCATCTAGGACAGTCTACTTCCTCATGTTATCAGTCAAGTTTAGCAGCAACACATCCCACACAGACACAACAACACATGTAACTCATCCCTCATCTGGTCTCACAGTTTGTCCATTACACTCTGATAATGGTCATCAAGCCCCCGCAGGCGCTCTGAAACCCCTCCATCCTCAGGCTCAGCCATCAATCTGCTCTCCATCACAGCTTCAGATTCACTTTGATCCACCTGCTGACCTACACCATTACTGCTGAGGTCACATCTCCACAGCTTCACTGACTTCATTAAACATTATGCGCTCTCGCATACGATTCATTGATTTACTGCCTCTCCTTCAGAGAATTAAGAGAAAAGTCTTCTTCAATTTCAGTCAGTCAACTCCCGAAGTGGAAGAAGTATTCAGATCCTTTACTGCAGTAAAAGTACTAACACCACAATATGAAATCACTCTACTACAAGTAAAAGTCCTGCATTCAAAACCTTACTTGTGTATTATCAGCAACATTTACTCTAAGTATCACACGTAAATGATTACGGTTGTGCTAATTTTAAAGGGACTATTTGTAACTTTCAGAATTGCTTCTTAACAGCGACACCTGTGGCCGTGAAATCAACGAAAGTCAGCGTCAGGCTCGCGCTTGCTCGCTCTAAATAGACCTGAACGAGCATTGCTCAAAACAGTGAGGAGACACACGTCAGCTAAAACCACAATATCACTCTATATTTCAGCTGCTTGGCAGTAATGTTAGCTGACCAGACCAAGGTCTCTCCATGAACATGATTTAGATCTGATCCTAGTGTTGGCTTTTCCTGCCTCACCCTCCTGCGCCCGCAGGGAGACACCGGCAACCGGAGCCTCTCCTCCGCTGCCCGCTTGCATTCACTGACACAGCGCGCACCAACAGAGGTTTTCCGTGTCTTGTGAAGTGACGAGCCTCCGCAGAGAGAAACGTGAACCGTGACACCGGTGTCTCCCTGCGGGCGCAGGAGGGAGACGGTAACGTTTCTCTCTAGAGGAGCTGCAGAATTTATTTCTGCACAAACGTCCACTGTACATTCACTAGATATTCTCAGAGCTAAACTAACTCTTCTGCAGTGTGGAGTGAGCGCGCGTTCACGTCTAGAGGTGGAGCGAGTACGCGAGAACGCGCGCTCTGTCTGAGTGAAGGCAGGCAGGCAGAGGAGACGAGGCTCCCGGCATACGCGAGTGCGCATACGCGAGCGCGCATGTGTGCCGACCCGCTACATTTATACGCTTACAGTTACAAACAGTCCCTTTAACTACTTTATATGCTGTTTGGTAGTTTAATCTACAGCAATGATTCATATGTTTGTAGTCTCGCTGTCCAGTGAGAACCATATACGTAACACTAAAAAGTCAACTTTTCATGAGCTCAGAAAAACAGCCCTGTTTTCAGCTTTGTGACGATGCATTTAGAAGAATATCTTTATTGTCATTGTACAAGTACAACGAGATTAAGTTAGCAACTTCCATATCGATGCTAGAGCGAAGGGACCTAAAAAAACCTAGGGAATCGATTGGTACCAACCATGTCACGTTAAGAATGTGAAATAATGCTCAAAAGTTACGCTAAATTTTGGCGAGGAAAAACTGGCATGTCCATTTTCAAATTGGTCCCTTGACCTCTGACCTCAAGATATGTGAGTGGAAACTGAGATGAACAGAGTGAAAACTATCTTTTTAGATAAAACAGATGTTACAAACTACATCATTTGCAGTTGAAAAATGGTAAGAAATCGCAATAGTATTGTGATAATATTGTGTCGTGGGGCCTCTGGTGAGTCCCACCCCTATTAAGTACTTCAGTAAATGTACTTAGTTACTTCTACCAGATGTCAACTCGAGTTTGAACATGTGTGAGAGACCGAATTTGTTCTTGTTGTTGCTGCTGCTGTGATTTGTCAAAACAAGAGTCCACTAAAAGCAACCTGGAGGGCTGATGCAAATTGGTGTCTCAGCCGGGCCGAGGGCTGTGCGTTTATGTGCCTCCGTATTCAGCACAGGTGGTTGATGAGCAACCAAAACCAGATCACCAGCATGTGTAAAAAAATTTGTGCCAGGTGTCATTTTTAATTACGACGAGCTGAAGAAGCCATCGCTGAAAGGCAGCGAGATAAATCACTCTGACGGGTGATTTTTTTTCTAGTTAGTGGACATGCTGGAGAAAGTGAGCATCTGTTCACATACATGGGCTGCCATAAACAACTATTTCTGGATGTGTTTTTATACGTGCAGGATGGAGAAAGTAGGACAACACCATGATTATCAAAGGCTCGAATGATTTATGTTGTTAATAATACAGGAAAAGTCATGCAGCCACTTCTTGTTCTCATCGATATTTCTATTAAAGCAGGTGAAAGAGCATATTTGTGTCTTTTTTCATCTTTTTAATCTCTGACCTTCTAACGGAAAATGTTTTTGACTATTAAATTGATCGGCGGTGAAATCACACAGCGGGAGAGCCTCTTAGTGGAGAAGGAGAGACAGACATTGCAGGTGCACTTAGGTAAAAAAGGGACAGGAGTTACTGAAAATAGATCATAAACACACTCAAACTAAACAGAAACACTGACCTTCTGTGTGCCTCTCAGACAACAGAGCCTCCCAGTTGGGAACCAATAAGGCACATGTGACAAAAACGATCAGACAGCGAGACATTTAGATTTTACATTTAACATTTCCTCTCGCCATCACGGTGACAGCAGGAGCATTTAGGAGAGCGGCTGCCAATGTTTGCCATTCAAAGTTCAATAGCTTTTATATGCAATTTTAGATTGTGAGTGTGACTAACACCGGCTATCATCTCTTCTGTCGTCGTCATCAAAACAAAACAAATCTGAGCATGAAAAAGGGATGTGAGGAACTCTTTCTACACAGTGTGCTGTCACTACATATCACAAATATTCAAGAGGAAATGAAAAACACAACCGCTTCATCACAGCTTCATTAAAAGTGTTGGAATAAGCAGATACTGAATATATTTGTTATTGTTTGATAGTGTGGGAAAAACAGGTATTTAGTAAATGAAGATTATGCTAAAAGAGATAAATATATAACCACATCTTTGGCTGCTTTCCATTATGAATCACTTGGTACCAGTGAAGAGATAAAGGAAGCTATAGTCACAGAGATATCCTGTATTTGATGGCCTTACTACAAATTGGAAAACAAGATAACATTAAACAGGGCAGCTGGGAGAGAGATAAGTGCTGAGTGTGTTCTGGCGACGAGCCCTCATCGTCTTCCTCTGCCAGCCCAGTTTGAGTTTCTTAAACCAGACGTCTTGTGTTCAGCAGGGAGTCAGGCTCACCGATGGGTGCTGCCACTACAGCTCCGTCACTTAAAAGCTACCCGTCAGTCTACATAACGTATTAGATCTTCTTCTCCACATGAAGCCTCGTCACACACATCCTGTTTCTCTTTCTACTCCCTCCATTCCTTCAGTGTTTAAACACCCAGGTTCAGGCTCTTGTTTTAGCCAGTAATATATGCTACTGCCCATGAGGAAGGCACTGTGCAAGCATTTAAAGTCATTACATACAGTATGGGAAAGGTTAGGGAAAGATCACAGCTATGGCAAATAAACTATGGTTAAGGTATAGTTAAGGTTTGGCACATACTCGGATCTCAGAATAGACTGTATATAAGAGGTGGACGTAGTCACCGTGACGTCACCTATTGGTTTGTGCACTACGGTTTTGAAGCCTTGAGTTCGACATTTTAGCTGTTGACATCTTGGTTTTTTTGCAACCACATGTGACACGAGAGGGTGGAGCTATGAATAAAGCAGTAGGACCAGCGGCTGAAAGAGTTTCTGGTGAACCTGCATGATTTCAGAACCGGTGGCACCGATGACAAGCATTAAGAATAGCTATATAGAAATGACCAATATTCTCGCTGATGGTCTGATTTACTTATGTTGGTCATATAGAGGCATCAGTATTAAAGTGAGACTGTTTCATAACCACTTAAAAACTCCTTGTATTAACTTTAAGTAAAAGTAGCAATACCACTGTCTGTTTAGAAATACTCTGCTCCAAGAAAAAGTCCTGCATTAAAATGTTTACCCAAGCAAAACAATAAAAGTGCTGGCATCAAAATATATCTAATTTACCAAAAGGATGAATAGTCATTATGTAGAAAAATGGACATTTTTCTACATAATGGATACTTTCACCTTCATAATTTTATATTATAATATCAGATTATTATCACTGATCCATTATTGTGTGAGCAGCATTTTAATTTTGCATATTAAAGTACAAATATAAAGTATAAAGCAGCATAACATACAATACACTACTCACAAGTGTAGACAAATACCTCAAAATTGTACTAAGTAAATGTACTTATGTGCGTACATGAACACATTTCCTAGTGATTATGCATACGTTGTATCCAAGGAGAATAAATGCATGCACACTTGCACGTACTCCTCCCCTGCTCACCCCAGCAGTCACGTGTTGCATGCTTTCATACGACCCCTGACCTCAACATTAGTATGTGAAAGTCAGTACACTTAGCGTGTCCACAGGCAGGCAGGCAGGAAGACAGGCTGTCAACTCCCATCAGCCATGCTGCTCAGCTGTGATTCAGCAGCTGGATGTGGATCCAGGGGGGTAAAGAAGAGAGGGAGGTGGGGGAAGACGAGCCTGATGTTGGGTACATGCAAGGGTTGGCCCTCTGTCAACCTCAGTCATCCAGAGCCCTTCTTGCGCATCCCACCGGCCCTTCAGGACGTCAGGATGACGGGATGACAAGGAGACATGAAGTCACAGGCAAACAGGTTAATAGAGGCCCAGATTTAACAGGAACGCTCAGTCACCTCCCCGTCGGACCCTGCTGACTTTTACTAATCACATAAAGTCGCTCATGCAATGCCCGATTCTGCACCGCCGTCATCATAACACCTTTTGAGGCTACAACGTGCGTGTGTAGTTTACTGTATATGGTTATAACTCCAGGCTGTGTGATTAAACCATTACTCTGTCTCTCCTTTCCGTTTGACAAGGTTTCACTCTGACGTCTGAGGTCCTGTGAGTCACACCAGAGCACGCTGGATTGATGGCAAAATGACATGAATGCAAGATTTAACTCAACAAATATACTGCATAGAAAGAAGAAGGGTTTCTCTTTGTGGAGCAACTCATAGAAGTTATTGATGGTGACTTCATGCCAAACTGAAAGAGATGCTTTCAATTTCGATAAAGTTAATATCTGGTTGTCAGCTTGTTACTTATCGCAGATATAACCATTCACACAGATGAGAAAAGGGAACGACAAATACCTGTGGCAGTTTCACAAACCCAACAAAATGAAAGCTCTTAAATTGTATTTATAGTGACAGCAACATGGCTGCCAGGTATGGCTGCCTTTCCTGCCATCCTTCTCTCTGCTTCTTGGTCTGTCAGCAAGTCTTTTTAGTTTCCTGCTTGTCTGCTATCTATGCAAACCTAGATTTAACTTCAACATAATATATAACATGCTCTGTTCTAGAGAAACAACTAGAAATATATCAGGGATGATAATATCTATAATAAACATGCACAATATAAAGAATATTATGCATGGTATAAAGATCTAGCCTGGATCAACAACTCTAAATTGCTGCCCACCATCTCTGATTCATTTAGGGATTCAAATAACTACTAACTATTAACTACTTAATGTTTTTACCAATTCTTTTTTTTTCCAAGTCTTTCATTCTCAATTTTACAACATTTGAACACATCATGATAATGTTAAAATTGACCTTCTCCCAATGGTCATTCTTCCCCATGGTCGAGTTTGAACACCTCATAATAATAACTCGATGGCACCCCCGTTAATGTCAGTAGCTCCGCTATTTATCCAAGCAGGACTGTGCTGCCCACCACCTTCTAACAAGTAACGTTACTAACTCTGCTCCTACTGATTTCAACACAGATTTGTTGTTCACAGTGTCGCATTATCAGGGAAAAATAGGGTGCATCTCCTCAGGTTTAGTAGCACCACGCTTTTGAGTGTTTTTTTTCTTTCTGATGTGTGGCCTGACGATTTTACCCGCTACTGCCAAACAATTTACCCGCATTTGGCGGGTGGCGGGTGCTAATTTCAGATGCTGCATTAAATATTATAGATGTCTTGAGTATCATTTAGCCACATTTCCCTAAGAAAACTGAAGTGTTAACTGTAAATAACACTACAGTGCAATGTAGGCACTACAACAACTAGATGCCCTTTGCACAGTATAAAGCCAGTACTGCGTAAAGTGTCTCTATAAACCTCCATAAATGTAGTCAATAAGCTCTTTACTGCTGTGGTCAGCCCGTCTGAGAGGAGAGGGGATGCTTCTGCTGCCATGTAGGAAACACTAACACTCATCCACGGTGGATGTGGTCTCACTGATCGTCTCTCACTCTCTCCCCTGCTGGTTTAATTATTGCAACCCCAAGGATTATTTGTGTGGTGGTGGAAAAACTGACACTCAGTGGGGAGTTTAAACAAGATTAAACCCTGACAGAGCTCCCCAAAATCAGTCGGATGTAGAAGTGTTTGTTTGTAATGAACTTTTCAGATCATTTCGCAGTGTGACTCACCACCGAGTATAAGTATAAAGGGAATGATACGTTTCCTCTGTAAATACATGACACTTCAAACGTCATAGCACAGATATTTTCTCAGCTGTCATCGTATGGAGCATTAACCAGGGCTGATGCACGTGAAACGCTCAGCTGAGAGGAGAAAACTCCACGTGTGATGCCCATTAAAACACATTCATCTAATGCTACCAGGCCACATGAAAGAGATTCTGATATTGACTTTAAGATTCAGACACTCAGCTCCTCCTGTATTAGCATCAGCAAAGTCGTTTCATCTGCAGATTTCAATGAGGTATTCAGCCCATCCAAGAAAACGTGAAACCAATATCTTTGATGATGTTAAGAAATTCAAGGACTGTAAAGTGAGGTAGACAGGCTATAGGCAAGGCCGCTTCAAAACGCTTTGGCATAAGTGCGTTAGGCAAAAACAGCGTGGTGCGCCTGCACGAACCCGGGCTGTCCGCTTCCAAGTGGGTTATCAAGTGTGATTCACAGATAAATGTGATCTCTTTCTCTCAAAGACAGCAGCCTACATGAAACTAGCACAACATGAGATATGAATTCCCCCTCCTCTCTCACAGTCCAACAGCTAACTATCTAGCTAGCCCTACCACATCTACTGGCATCAAAACAAAAAGGAAGTGGTAAAGTAGTAAAGCCTGCCTCTTCCAAGAGATTGAGGGGATTCCACCCCTAAGCTACTGGAAGGGTTTCAACGTGACATGATTTGAGGAAGTTTTGTATTTGTAAAACCAGAAAAACGCAAATATTCAATGAAATATATGATCAAAGGAGGAAAAGAAAATCCTGCGTGTCAAACGTTGGGGTAAACAAAACTCAGCGGCTATTTGAGAATGTATGTGCATGTTATAAAATCTTTCCGCAGCCTTCACTGCCTCAACATACTGTCATGCAGATGAGAAGAATGTGTGCAGAAATATAAACACCATTTCCATCAGAATCTCAGCAAGTTTGACAATAACAATACGTCAAGTAAACAGTGTAGAGAGAAATGAGAAGAGTGTCTGTATGTGTGTATCACCTCAAGAGGTGAAGGGTGCACTGAGGCTACATGGTGATTGTGTATATATTAATCATGCCTTTTAGTGCCCGTCTACTTCCACCTGGAGAATTGTAGAGTCTGCTTCAGCACCATGCACACACAAAGCACACACACTTTCTCCGCATTTTCCAGCTACTTGAAAGCAACATTTAATTTATGCAACAATCTGAATGGAACAATGAAGCGGCGGTTAAGCTTTTAAGTCTTCATTTGTCAACACTGTCGATGTGCTGAGAACGTCAAATCATTTATTCCTACACATATGCAACTCTCTCTCTCTCTCTCTCTGTCTTTCTCTCTGTGTGTCTGTCTTTTGTTGTTTCATCTATTTGTCTTTTTCCCCCATCCCCACCCTGCTCTCTGTTTGGATCAGGCTGCTCTTTGCTTTCACATTGTCACTTTCATAACAAAACTACGGTGTTATTATTCACTGTAGCAGTCAATATTTTATTTCTGTCTTTTGAAAATACATAAAATACATTTCCTGGGAAGCATCAGATCAGTGTCTGAAAAGAAAACCCTCTAATCTAAGAATCTGATTTGAAGCCTGATGAAATGAGTCACCAGGAAACCAAGCTCTTTGACATCGCAGGCGGCCAACACGATGCACGATTTCAGATTGAATGAATCTAATCTGACAGTTAATCTAAATCAATACATCTAAAGCAAAACAATAATCTGCCATGTTCACTAGAATAATTGAACTGTGTTTATTTTAATTACTTGCCAACACTTTGAGGGAGTCCTTTGTATCAGCAGACAAATATTAGACACCAATAATTGAGTGAATTCTGTTGGTCGGTTAGATAATTGTACTTTAGAGGACCGGAGATGTTTCAGAGAAATTGATTTCTTTTTGTGGCACTCTTAGATGAAAATTTAATGATTCCCTTGAGGAAACTGGGCTGTTGCTGCAGAAAAGAAAATGTATGGTGTGAATAAGAATTGACTGAATGGGGTGAAAAGGACAGAAATTAAATGCAATTTAAATCACAGCGTGTGCCAAAACAACAGCAGTAAGACACGATAAGTCACAAAACGGGATGAAAATATGCATATCAAAAGTCTGCGTTAAGTGTGAAAAATATTCATACCATTTCTAAATAAAGTAGAGAAAAGTTGTTTGATACTGGAGTAAATAAACACCAAGATAACGAGGCCTATTTCAAAATATTATGAATTGAGAAGAATGTGAATTCCGTATCAAAAGAAAATGATGTACATAAAGTATCACACAAACCAAACGGGAAGCAAACAAACAAAATGGTGTACAATCTATCAGCTTTTAAGCCTGACTGAAATAACTGATTTTGTGCAAATCATGTATAATACACGATTTTAATGATTATTTTGTTTGCCATTTTTGCCTTTATTTGACAGAGGACAGTGTTGAAATGGGGGAGAAACAGAGAGAGAGAGGGCTGTGACATGCAATAAAGGTCCAAAGGCCAGAATTGAACCCGGGACGGTGCGGTTATATGGCATCCTCTGTCCGTTCTGCATGTGCGCACAAAAGAAATCTGGTATTCATGCACATCTCTGGCTCTATAAAAAGGAAACAAACCAAGTGGATCGGACTGAGTCACTAGGGCTGTACCGAATGTCCTTTTTTTACAGTCAAAGTTTCTATTGGGGTTTTCAGATGAAACGAATGTTGAATGTCTGTTAATACAGGTGCGAGCCTTCATTTGTGTGTGTGCAGCAGCAAGTGGGAGAGCAAACTGTTTTTGCCTCGGATAGACGACTTCTCATGGCCGTTTTCATTTTGTTGTGAAGGCTGAACCTGCACTCTGCTGCCACACTGGAGACTAGAATTGCCAGCTCTCTGAAGGTGGGATTTCCTGATCCTGTAAGCACTCGCTTCACGAAATCCAGCAGCATGCGCTCCTTCTGCACCAGCGGCACTGCCATAGCTTCATAGCTGAAATGTGCCCTTTTCATTTTTTTCCCCTCAGACTGCCTGAGTCCACCACTTAACACAGCCTTTAGTGTTGTTCTGATACTGTATCTGCCAGATTTAAAGTGCTGGAAGCACAAAGGTCAAGGTTTCAAGATATTTGACCAAAACAAATATCGTCAGACACATTTACTGTGTCTCATTTAGGCAAACTACTGAGAATTTGCCATTTCCTTTGAAAGAAAAGGTCAGTTACCTGACTTCTGCACCTTTACACAAATGCACACAGGAGAGAGAGAAGGCCATTTGCTTCATAACTACATCGAAGTCACATAATTAGGTTGCCGATTCGGCTTCATGTGGTCATCCAACTGAACAAACCAGTGAATATTAGTTCATTATACGACAGAACTGGTAAACCGTATTGAGTTGAGTGGAGCTGAAAACAGAAATCAGCAGCACTGCTTCACTTCACACAGAAGGAAGCAGGACATCCGGGGTGATCTGACCCAACCACATCAGAGAGGGTTTTACAGTAGCTGCCTTGTCTGACCAACGCATGCTGACAACAGCCCGCATGGAGATTATCCATGCACAGCAGGATGGGGCTGGAAAAGGTCAGCAACTATGATTAGTTTCTCACAATGCTTTGCCAAAGCACCTGCCACTGATGGGCCTGGACACAGAGGCATACAGTCATGCTGATTCTCATCTGCTGTTCAATCTCAACCACACAAAATCGATGCAATAAATACAAAAATTGTGAAGCAAATGAATGGTAAGGGGCAAACAGGGAATTGAATGTAGTTTAGGAAGTCTGTGTCTCTTCAAATTATGCATGCACAGTAAGAAATATAAGAAATATTCTTGGCTCAAAACAGCGCAATTAGCTCTTCAATTTTTATGCGAGCTACCCTTTGAAACCACCACCCTCTCTGGAGCTCCTCTCCATCTCTGTCTCGTAGAGCTCTTCTTTGGTGAGTCAGCCAGACATCAATACTTGATCAGGGTCCAAGGCGGCCTGCAGCTACCCAGCTCCACCAGCTGGTCGGGGCAGCGTGGAGTGGGATGGAAAACGCCGGAACATGCGCAGCTCACAGGCTCCTGAAGGCTGGCTGTGTCCAGAGAGCCGGCATGAAGCACTCGGCGGTGCACAGCCAGCCTCAGGTGGCACCGGGAGGGCATGACAGGGATCCATCTTAAAATATCCCAAACACAACAACGTATAAATAAAACCGCTGCCTACCGAGCAGCTGAGGGATTGTGTGTTTCTAGAGAAGGTGTTGTTTGTTTGTCGAGTCCCGCGGGATCCTAAATGTGTTAAGTCCCATGTGAGACAATATGAGACAGCCCAGCATCTGGCACAGAAACTTCCCTCGTCCATTTTTGTCGGTCTCACCACGGAGCGAAGCCACAGTTCATCTCTGAGGAGACAGTCAGACCCGTCACGCTGTGACATCCTCTGAGAGAGCTTTGTCTTCAGGCAGCAGCCAGATGAAGCACTGACGACGGCCTCCATTCTCATGCTAATAATTATAAAGACAATATGAATACCATTTAAATATTACATCATGAATAGATTTCATCGTCAGCCATCAACGACAAGATAAAGAATTACCATTCAGATATTGGAGAGAGTGAGAGCATGTTTATTGCACAATTATGGCAAGTATTAATTTTAATTTGGAAAGTTTAGAGTGTGTCAGCAAAACAATAAATTGCTTCAAATTGGAATTGCTTATTGGAATCAATGAAGGAAGAAATATTGAGATTCTTCAGTGAAGCAAGACGAAATCCAACAATGAAATACTGTTAACTTTTAAATTTACAGTAAAATATACTTCAGTATGAAAAGCAAAGTAAGTAAACAGAGTGTTATGTTCATATATTATCAGATTAGTATTACTGATGCATTCATTTGTAATTATTTTAGGCTACATCCACACTAATACGATTTTGTTTTAAAATGGATAACTTTTGCTACGTTTATGCCTATAGCGTCCACACTACTTCAGCGTTTCCGAGCCCCTAAAACGTAGACATTTGAAAACGCTGCTGACCCGATTTCAGTTTTAAAACTCCGGGGTTGTGTTTTAGTCTGGACGGACAGAAACGGAGACCTTTGAAAACGATGACGCAGACACCCACGTTTGCTGCTTGATTGGGTCTTATCAGTCACGACGTGTCCTTCCCTGATTCGTCACGCCCCATCACGTGACCCTTTTCCAGAAGAAAACAAACAACCTCAGCCTTGACTACCGGTAGTTAAATTCAACATGGATAACAAATTACAAACGTTGCTGACCTTGTTGTCTCTGCTAGCAGCTGTTGTGCAAATCAATTCTGCATTTTATAATGTTACAACTGCCAACATGCACAAGAGGCAAGCTATTATGCTGTTTAATTAAAATTAAATTAAAATTAACCTAGTCATAGATTATTTCTGAAACGGCCCCACACACAACCGATCGTAAATATTAGACATGTTTACGAAATTGAAATCTGTGTGGTCAGGATGGACGTCCGAGCCGATCGGGGGATGTAAAAAACACTCTTAACATACCTCACACTTCAGGAATATCTGGAAAGATAATCTTTAGAACCATCAAAAAATCAGCGCTTTGCTGACGATTGTCGGGAGGGGGGGAGGAACTGGGCCCAAAGTCGGCTTGATTCTCGTGTAGTGTGCGCCCAGCATTAGTTGAGCAAACTACCAAGACCATGAGATGCATTTGAAAGCTCTGGAAAATGTTGGAAAATGGACCTTGAGTTAAGATTATCTGTCAAACTTTCACGCTCACATATTAGCCAGTTTATATACTGTTTGTTAGTTTAATATATAGGAAAGCATTATACTTTATAAACTGATCATATGGTCTGGAAGTCTTAAGATGGACTGTAACTAGTAAAAATCAAAGTATAAATATAGTTAAATGGAGTGGAATAGAAGTATAAAGTAACAAAATATAAACTCAAGTATAAGTTTCTCAAAATTGTACTGAATAAAATGTTAATAAAAATATAGTGAGGTTGGTTGGTTGGTACTTTCAGTGCCATACCATGATGTATACTGTTTGTCAGACGGGGTTTAGAAGGAAGAAAAGTATCTGAGTCTTGATGAGAAGAAGCAAAGCCGCGTTATGTAACTGTGATATATTTCCCAGACGCCTGGAAGAAACAGTTTTATTGAGGCTGAGAAATATAGAAGTATATCTAAAGCTTGTAAATCTCCGCAGACTAACTGACAACACAGAGAGAAATGTATAGACACCTAAACAACACACTACTTGTGTGTGCATACGTCAAATGTGAAGCATAATCCTGAGCTGTTTCTGTGTACAGTGTGTGTTTATACAGACGTGCATGTGTACATGTAGATTCAGTGTTGTATAAACGTGGCTCAGACTCCTGGAAGAAAATCAGATAATTGCTGTGAAAATTGAAACAGCAAGCTGATGCTCGTTTGTGCTGCCAGTTCAGTTAATGTTCTCTGATTGTGACGGGTACTTTCTATGAAACAATAACAAATCACGTCTTGACTGACTACAGTAGCAGTGTCCCACAGAGAGTCATTTGTGCCACAGTTGGACGGGGTGAATCCTTGAACCCTTCTGGCCTGAGGAGTCATGACAACGCAACACCAGTATGTCTGGAAGAATTCATCTCATTGTAGTATTTATAGTTCACCAGTCATCAAAGCCGTCCAACAATACGTACATGTCCAAGTCCAATTAGTCCCGCAGTGTGGCGAATTTCTCTCCCTTATAAGCAGCATCCCAATTTAAAACAGAGGGACAGGCTTGGCAGAGCTGAGCGGTGTTTGTGCAGCGGACGTCCAAATGTGCGATCATCAAAGGATTTAAACAGATCTGAGAATTTGACTTGGAGCGGAGCTTTAAGCTACAATGGGCAGACTGGTTGGACTGCAGAGACAAGTGTCAGTGTGTCTGGGTAACTATGAGGCGGTCGAGCCAACAATGCAGCGATAACCTTTAATCACCCGCGTAGCCAGGGGGCGCACAGCTGAGGAAATGCATTTATATTCATCCTCAAAAGCCCACAATACTTCAGTCTTTCTCTTTGGCTACAAAACACTTACCAGGCAACATCACGCCTTCCCAGAAACAAGGTCCTGGTTAAATACTAAAATAACTGAAGTGCATCTAATCATCTTTTGTTTGCTGAGAAGGCAGAAACGCTACGTTTTTAGTGGCAGCCTAATTAATGTTCACAACCGGTACCTACAACCTGAAAATGAGATTCAGCAGAATACGGAATTTTTCAATCTTGTGACAAAAAAAAAGAAAAGTTTCATTCATCTCACCTCATATTGGAGGGAAGGCAGCAATCAGACATCTTAAAACTTGGGCAAATAAAACCAAAACTACCTGGATGTCACAAGAAGTAAGAGGTAAAATGTGTTTTTTGGCAGGACTGCAGCAAGGCGAGGCCACTGACTGACTGAGTCGTTAAGAGATGAAGTTACACCATCGGTCACTAAAAAGGGTGTAATAACATATCAATTTTAAAGCGGGAGTGAAGGTACTGGTATCATATGAATTTAAACTAGAAAAACCTAAAGAATCAATTGGTAAACTGTGTGTGTGTGTGAGTGTGGCTCTCCGCTGCTGTCTGTCTCTGCTGAAACACATTGCACCATAGATGACAGCAAAACGCAAGAGACTCTCACACTGAGCTGAAATGAAACAAGTGCACATAAATTAGGTAAATAGCATAAATAAACAGCCTCATACTGCCTTTTGCGGTCATTTATGGTGTGTGGTGTTTCGCTGCGGGTCGAGGATCAGTCCCTGTACACACTCACACACACACACACACACACACACACACACACACACATACACGGAGCTCAGTGGAGTGAAGGAGAGACGGACAGCAGAGAGTTGAATGCGGCTGCACTGGTTGCGTTGCTGTGCATGAAAGCTTCACGAGTAAAAAGACCTGTGTGGCAGTAAAACAAAGGATTGAATCAGTCTCAATATAGCAGATACAAATCCCTTAAGAAATGCTTTGATAGGATCAAGACATCCCTATAGTCTTGTTTTGGGGGGGTGAACAAACCCTTTTGCAGATAGACTGGGAACCTTCCTTCTTTACTCATCCATGACCTCTTCCTATAGGATCTGTCCTCTACTACTTCATGAGAGGAACCCTTGGGAGACTTCAAAATCTATCTCCATATCCCATGAGTCTCTGGGCTCAGCTTGCAAGAGCAATCCACTGTCAGAGCAGGAATCCCCTGAGAAACAACCTCCTCACTGGGACAGTTCGCTCACGAGAGAAACTACGCAGTGACAAACTGAACGTGTATGAGCTTTGACACGCCGCTACAACTAGAAACATCACAGAACAAATGCTGTTTACCGCTTTTAAAGCATCACAGCTTTGCAGTAAAGAATACAGTTTTGGAAGAACTATAAACATGTAATTCACACGCCCAGTCAAACACAGGCAGAAGCAGGAAATTCCTGTCAAAGTGACATGCAGGCAGAGCTGCTCTCTGCTTCAGTGCACGCTGTGCACCTGAGTCTCTGCCTCTCGCCTGGATGCTCTGCTGGAGAGATGGATCTTCCAGGAAAAGGCTGCAGCGAAATCAGATCTCTCATCCCTCCGAGGGGGGATGTACGTCTGATCTACCTTTTATTACCTCCCTAACACTGCCCACCTATGGACACCAACACACAAGACAAAGTGACCCTGTCATGCAGGCTCTCATCCAAAACCCAAACCCACTGCTCACCTGCAGGGTTCCTCTCCACCGAGCATTACATTCAGATCAACAAACTGTTGTTGATGCACATCGAGAGACGTCACTGCTGATCCGAGGAGATCAAAAGATCGGGAGAAGGGCGGAGATGATGCAGTACTGTATGTGCTTAAATCATTTCCGCTGACATCTAATCTGACTGCTCGTCCGTGTCTTCAGGTGTGTGTCACAACTACTTTGCTCCCACAAACAACAGCATAAAGTTGGAGGGCTGAAATACCCGAGCCGAGCAGCAGAGGATGAGAGGATGAGCCCGAGGACGGCTGAGAGGCCTTACACGCTTTTCTCTTCCTGTTTATGTGGCGTCTCTCTCATTACTGTGGCGAGCATGAGTCACCATGAATAGCTCAAATCACTGTGGCAATAAGTGCTGCATTATGTATTTGTCTATTAAGTATGTGTGGATGTATTTTGTGGAGATAAATTGCAATAATATGAAAAGAGGAAGGCTGCTGGTGTTTATTGATTTTTTTTTTTTAGAGCTGAATTATAGCGGAGGAATAACCTAGCAAAGTCATTATGAAAAAAATCATTTGGTACGCATCAATATGTGTGTTTGCTTCTCCATGCTAACCACCCCTGAGACCTGGAGAGAATACATAACACAGAAACTAATTGCTATGGGTGAACTGGTTTTGCAGTGTTTAACTCTACCAGTCATGAGAATGACAGCATTAGTTCAAATGAGGCCAACATCTAAACCAGTTGGTGTATCTTGTGGGCTACAGAGCAATATTTTTAAGGGTGCACCCACCCAACTTCTATGAGGAAAACCATAACAGAAAGTCCTGCCATTGATTTCACACTATTTCACTGACATTTCATCGACAGTTGCAGCAACAGAGGCAAGGAAGAAGAAAGCAGCTGGCAAGCAACAGACAATGTAGGTTTCATATTCCTCAAATCAGCTCTGCAAGTGTGTTTTGGAGGAAGGAATTCAACATGTTTGTTTGGCCTGAAGGATACACACAGTGGGTTTTGGTGAGAAACAGAACATATCAACATATCTTGCATAAAATCTCTTTCGGCGTCGGATGTCAAGTGTCCTTTGGGATGTCACAGTACCAGAGATTTAGTAGTCGATACCAATACCAGAGAAATTCCATGATTCTCGATACCTATTCAACACCACGGCAAAAAAAACAAAGTAAAACAATAAATCCAGTGTACTTCAACATCTGCTCCTTTATTACCGTTTACATACTGGTTTCTGTTACGAAGGTCATAATTCCCTCTCTATTATCTATCTTATATTGCTGTGAAAACATCTCCTTCAAACACATTGTTTATTCAAGTTTCTTGCCATAAACCTTTTACAAGATTACATTTGAATGCATCATGATAACGTTAGAATTTACCTTTGACCAATACTCATTTTTACTGAATAGAGCCCATTGCATCATGATGTACAGTAAGCTCCCTGTTGAAATCAGCAGGACGAGAGCTGGATAACGTCAGCTGTTAGCAGCCGGCAAGCAGCACAGTCCTGCACGGAGCTAACAGCTAACGTTTACTAGCTCTCATCCTGCTGATTTCAACACAGATTTGTTGGCAAAGTAGCATTATCAGGGAAGAAATAGGGTGCGGCCACTGGATGCGGCGATAGTGAGTTTACTGCATTCCTAACACATTTTCCCTCGTCCTTGGGACGACGTTAGTCTCAAGCCATGACGGGAAAAAGGAGCGTCACGTTTTCAGAATTTTCGCGTCGACTTGGTAAGTACGTCATGATGACAACTCAGCTAGCAAGCTCCTTCCACTGAGGAAGACAGTGAGAAATGTCTGAAAGCCCCGGAAAAAGCTAGTAAGGGGATCTTGACTTAAAGGCGAACTGTTTCTGTTTCTTACTGCATATGTGGGAAAAAGTTGTATAAAATCTTTTGTAACTCCGGAGGGAGCTGCACGGAATCTGATAAATTGCCTCAAATGATTTATCAGCAACCAGAAATCCTAAATCAATCCTAAATCCTACTTGTATTCTATACAATCCATCGTAAATGATGAATGCAACTATTTAAATAAAATGTTTTCTGGTTATTCTGAAAAAGAAAATGTGCATTATCTCTATATTTTAATCTAACGGGGAGACTTTGAGAGGCAGATAAATGGAGGTGGTATAACACTACTCTGGAATGCATTTTTAATGTAATGACAAAGCATGTGTTTGTACATACAGTGTACTGTTTCCATGAACACGTCTTGCATCTCCACACAGAGCAGCAGATGTAAACTACAGTCGACATGTGCGCAGCGCTGTCAGAGGTCTGATAATTGACATGAGAAAGTGTGTACATACAAATGACATCAGATGGGGTTAAACTGCATGGAGGTAGACGTCCGGATTAGCGCCCTGCCTCGGAGGAAATGCTGCAGCCTCGCCTGCCTCTCTGTCAGTAACGGTTACCCTCGCTGTCCGTCTTAAACTCACTCAGAAACATCCTCATATTTGGTTATTTCTGCTGAGATTAACATGAATTTTCCATGGTTTTTATATTTCCCCAAGGACACTATTGGTTTACACCTAAACGAGCAACAACCACATTTCCATATCAGGAAATAGATTCACTGAATATACACTACCTAATTAATTCAGTGTATTGTATGGAGGAATAATAATAAGCATGATTCCTATACGGGTAAATTATATTCAGCCTCCTCTCTGGGAACGCACAAGGTCAGATTTCGTTGTCATATCAGCTGTCTTTCCACGAAGGACGGATACATTTATTCTTATTTCAAAACAGCCGGAAAATAGACATAGACATCAGTAAAGCTGATTATACAAGGAAAACAAAATCCTAGGTCACATCGTGTAACTCTGTGTTCTTTTTTGAAATGTTAGGACAAACAATGTGTTTATTCTTAAAATATTGTTTCTGTAACCTGTTCAAAATAGAGATATTTTCAGTGATGTAGAGGAGGTCTACAAGGTGAAGGCGGAGTGAAGGAAGGAAGGAGAAAAACATGATTTGTTGTTGTTCTAATTCAGTCAATCTCCTTGACTTTAACATAAGAATAAAAAAGTTAAATCTAATCAATGTCTAGTTGATATTATTAATGAGCTGCATTCTAAATATGAGGAGGTTTTTAGATTAACAGTTGCCGTCTGCGTCCCAAAAATGATACGACCAAAGAGCACAAATGTGCAGCTTGAGACTGTATTTATGCAACTGCAACAGATGGATAATATGAGCTGCATCTGAGTGAGAATAACCTTTCAATCCTGGATATTTTTTTTCAGTAAAATGTGATTCACTCTGATTATCATTAATTCCCAAGATAGGTTCATAACAAGCCTGTTATCTGTAACTTTATCCAAACTAGAACGAAGGAGTGTTTCTTGAAATTTAAATTACAGCTGCATAGTATGGTAATAAGCCAGAAATTAAATTTTAATATGAACAGTTTAATAGAAGCCCGGTGAGTTGTTCCTTCCAGTCATACTTTGAAGTCACGAGTCTCCAATTCATGATTATAAATTCTGAAGATAATAATTAGAACGTGTGTGGTGAAATTACCAAACAGTGGACCAGAGGAGCGCCCTGCAGCAAACGTGAGTGAATAATAATTAAATGTTTTAATTAAAGTTACTATGAGGAACTTTCATTTTGTGCTGATTTTGGCGGTCCCTGTGGACAAAAGCGGTAGTGTTTGCGAGCACCAGAGTCCCTTTAGCAAACCTCTCATTTTACTGCAGCACAGTCTGATGGTACGTGTCCACAGGGGCATTTTTGGACGTGAGGGATCGCCTCGCTTCCCAGCATTGGACACTTGATGGGCTGCCACAGGACACGAGGCACCTGGGAGAAAGCTTTTCCTCGTGGGCTGCTGCTCTCAGTTTTCCAACTGAAACCAACATGGTGGCTCGTTTGGAAACTTTTTTCTCTTACATTACAAAAAAAGTTCACAAAATGTGTTTCCAAAAACATTTTATTCAAGAAATAAGCAACAACAGTTAGTTTAAAAGCCCCTGATTTGCCTAAAGCAGCCTAAACCTCAATTATTATGCAAATGAGAAGCGGTGGACATGACGCCCCGTCTCTTGAATCGCGCTACCACAATGCATTGCATGGCTACTTACATAGACAATGAATAGGTAGCATGGAAAGGACGGAGGCTGTGGTTCTCCTGTGACTCCCTTCCCTCCAGTGGGCCCAGCAATACGGCCTGGGCCTCCAGCAGTGTAGTGTAGGTGTCAGCTCCCAGTGGGGGCCGGCGAAGCAGCGAGGCAAAACTGACCGGAGGAGGAGCCGGCATCAGGTCAAAGGCGGCTGTGAAGCCGGATCTGGGTCTGTCCGCAGAGGGCTGGTCTGTGCCGGAGTTCCCGCTGGAGTCTGAGCTGAAGGAGTTTCTGGTGAATCTGCGTGATTATGTTGAAATCAGACCCGGTGTCACCGCTGACAAGCATTAAGAATAACTTTAAAGAAATAGACAATCTTCTCGCTGATGCTCTCGTTTGCTTATGTGGGTCATATTGACACCGTTTCATAACCAGTTAAAAGTTCCTCATAGTAACTTTAAAGTGGATTTCACTGATTTGCAGCATAATTTCACAGTGTTCATCTCCTCCATGTGTGACTGTGGATGTTAGGTAACGCAGAGAAGTTGTTCTTTCAGTTATGTAGGAAACAGTGAGCACTCTGGGGGACGATGGGGAGGGAGTATTTTAATTATCACGGCCGAGTGCGCAGCACAAACAACAGCACTAGACAGTCACCATGACGGATACAACACAGTCCATCTTACACTGAACATCTAGCTGCCTCTATGGCTATGTATCCTGCTTTTTGGCTGCACAGCGTTTACAGATACCAGACCTGGAAGAGAAATTATTTAGTATAAAATCTTAATACTTGATTAGAAAGCAGCAAGACTTGTCATTATGCCCAGTCTGTTCTCTATTGCTTGGCTTCCTGTTTGTGTTTGTAAGATTATGTTTTTCTCACACTTGCTTGCATAGATTTTTACTATGCATATGCTGGGAGAGCTGAAACAATTACACAATTAATCGATGAGTCCATTAACATAAATTGAATCAACTATTTTGATAATTTAGTCACTTTGTAGGCAGAAAAGCCAAACATTTTCAGGTTTCAGCTTCTCCAGTCTGAGGATTTGCTGCTTTTCTGTGTTTAATATCATTATAAACTGAATATATTTTGGATTTAAACTGTTTGTCGAACAAAATAATACATTTGAAGACATCACCTTGGGTTCTGGGAATCTTTTTTATGACGTTTAATAAGCCAAATGATTAATCCTTTGCCTCTCTATATCTGCCTTGTTATTCTGACTGGATAGTCTAACATCCGTTTCATCACTGGCCCAGTTACAGCAGTGTTGTTCAACTTGAAACTTAATAAATGAAATAAAATAAAGCAGTAAGCACAGAGGCTAACCTTCCTCCTTGTTGGCAGCCCGATTAGATATTCGATACACGGCAGCACCATTAGAGAGTTCAGGCACATTTAACTCTCAGGTCTGCAAAAGCCTCGGGCTCAGTGCCCCCTCTTCCATCCATTCATTCCCTCCCACTCTCTTTATCTTTCAAAAAGATTTTTTAAATGATCTTTTATACTGACAAGTGTTTGCTTCACAATTAATGTGACACCACAGGCGGGTAATTCTGGTAATTTAGGCGTTCTGGCCCAGGGAGCCCCTGCAGTATTGTAATTAAACCCTGGCTTTTAACACCAGCCGCTGCCACATCCAGAGCAACAACAAAGGGAACTGAGTAGCACCACATCCCAAGAAACTTTACCTGAACCCCTGGTGGCACCGACAGATATGATATTAAATGGTATCCCTGTGGAGCCTCGAGCTGGCATCATTAAACAGGTGTTAGATTGAACAGGAAAGTGTCGCTGCTGTGAAAGTCTTGGTGAGGTGTATAATGCATATATTTTGAGTCATACAGTTCACAGCATGTCTATATTTCGGTGTCTGACTAAATGTTGAAAATTGTGAAAAAAAAAGCACACCACACAGTGGGGCTGCTCCGTTATGGCAAAAATCAAAGTCCCAATTATCTTGCTCAATATTGAGTTCACGATTATCTAACACAATTACTCACTGACTTTGGAAACATCATGCATTTAGAAAGAAACTTTTGTAGCCTACATTTTAAAGTTAAATGCATCAATCTGGTGCACTTTGAGAGCAAAATGAAGAGGCTAGATCTGGACTTTGTGCTCTTGTAGAAAATGTAATCATAAACACATCGGTTATATAGATATTAGGGTTATTAAGTTAATGCGATAGTAACGCATTAACGCAAATTCATTTTAACGCCACTAATTTCTATAATGCATTAACGCAACTTTTTATTTTTAGGTTGTAGCGGGCTCAGTTTTAAAGCTAGAGTGAAGACACTGGCATCATAAAACCTAAGGAATCCATTGGTACCAACCATGCCAGCTTGTGGCGAAGAACGCTAAATAACGCTCAAAACGTACGCTAAATTTTGGTGAGGAAAAACTGACATGGACATTTTCAAAGGGGTCCCTTGACCTCTGACCTCAAGATATGTGAATGTAAATGGGTTCTATGGGTACCCACGAGTCTCCCCTTTACAGACATGCCCACTTTATGATAATCACATGCAGTTTGGAGCAAGTCATAGTCAAGTCAGCACACTGACACACTGACAGCTGTTGTTGCCTGTTAGGGTTGAGGTTGCCTTGTTATGATTTGAGCATATTATTTATGCTAAATGCAGTACCTGTGAGGTTTTATGGACAATATTTGTCATTGTTTTGTGTTGTTAACTGATTTCCAGTAATAAATATATACACACAAGCATATTTGTCTACTCCCATGGTGATAAGAGTATTAAATACCTGACAAATCTCCCTTTAAGGTACATTTTCAACAGATAAAAAGTGTGTGATTTTATCGCGATTAATAATGGACAATCATACGATTAATCGTAATTAAATATTTGAATCGATTGACAGCCCTAATAGATACGAATGGTGATGACACGGCAAACAAATTCATCGGCGCACTGAGGACAGTCCGTCCCAGTTGACAGTCGCACCAAAAGCAGGGAGAGAGGGCACAGCGAGCACTAATCGACGAGGTCTGGGCGAGGGGTGCTGTGAAGCACCACCATCACATGACATCGTTCCACAGTACCAATGGAGTCCTTAGGTTTTCTAGTTTCATATGATACCGGTATCTTCACTCTAGCTTTACACTGAGCCCACTACAACCTGAAAATCGCAAGTTGCGTTAATGCGTTAAAGAAATTAGTGGCGTTAAAATGAATTGTTATCGCGTTAACTTTGACAGCCCTACTTTTATGTTTTTCTTTTATACACTCGTTACATTTGGATTGATGGTCAATATTAGAACAACAGTTATGTAACGGTCTCAGATGTTCCATCTGTTCAACTCAGTTAAGCAAACACCTTAAAGGTAGTTAGAGTAGCTTCCTATCTGTAAAGAGACACAGAGAGAGAGAAGAGGGAAAAGAGGAAAGAAGAAGGAGGCTAACTTTCAATTTTCCACCTCTCTTCTCTCCTCTTCTGATTAGCTCTTCTTTCCGCACCTCTTGTTCACGCTTCAGTTCAGGCATCAGGCTCACGTCTCCAGAACAGATGTGATTTATCAGGGCACGTCTCTCCAGCAGCCCGCCCACCCTCTGTCCTCCCACAGCAACCACCTCTGTCTGAGCCACAACGAACCACTAACCAGGGGTTTAAGTGGGATTTGGCAGGTGGGGGAACCCTAACGACCAATCCACATAGAAAGCGTTTTTAAAAGCATTTTTCATGTCTGTCACTCGTCTCGCGTAACAGATACGCTTCCATTGTGTTTAATGTATCCCCTCCTTTGCCTCCTTACAACCGCCATTACTCTCACAGAGACATTCTCGCATTTTTTTACGCTTCAAGTCTATTTTTATCGCTTTTCGTGAAGCGTAATCTGCTTAGACAGCAGTTTAAATCACACAAATATCCTGCTGCATATGTGTTTTGAACGTATTAACCGTATCTATTGATCAAGGCTTCCAGTCTGTCCGTGAGCTCGTCTGCCGCCCTCGCTCACTACGGTGGCCGTGGAAATAAAAATCAATGAATCAATACATGTTTCTGTTGATTTCTTCGTTTAGGGAAGATGAAGTCAGTGTGGGCTGCTCACGTCTCGCTTCCAATCCAGTAGGATCCGCCGGTGTAGTGGTGTAGCGGGGATAAATGACCGTGGGGTGAAATTACTTTCTGATTTGTTGAGTGACTATCTTGATGGCATCAGCTGGAAGGAACGCCAGGCTGCAGCACACGAAAATTAACTCGCTTGACATTATCATGCATGAAACTGCCAATCAGATTTATTTACTTATTAATCGAAGGTGCCGGAACGCCGTTCTGGATCGTTCCGGCTCACTTTAACCCCTGCCTCTACCCACATTCATGCAAACATACAAAAGCATCTACACTACACACTCAATGACGTGCATGGAAACTTTTCCACATATATTAAACTTTGTATAGTACAAAATGCAAATACAAAATGCTTTCCAGGAATGTGTAAAACCATGGAAATTAGAGATAACATTAGAAATAAAGTGGAGATCACAATATGTAAAGAGAAAATTGTGAAATGAAATAAGGTGAAATGCACAAACAGATTTAGCTTTATCTTCTTCCATTGTGTTTCTGTTATGTAACCACTGTTTTGTTAAGATACCATTGAGGTAAAAACGAAAAGCAACTATTATCTTGGTAAAAGCTTTAAATTGTAAATAATGTATCCTACAGTACATTATTCAAAAAGTGACTGTGCAGCATAATATCACCATATAACACATGAATATCTGGTTGGGCACATTCAATTGTTCCATAATCTCTATAAACAGATTCTGCATTCACAATCTGTTGGCAACAGCACAAGATTGTTGTATATTTCTGGTTTCCGTTTGTAGTTCGAGTTGTATTGATCAATCTCATTCAAGCAGGTTTTGGTTGAATGCAGGTAAACAGCTGGCGGAACGCATTGTCTGAAATGCAATCTGGGAACCCGCCGGCTATTATCTGACCATGATTTAGCTTTTTATTGGTTTAAAATTAGCTTGTAAACTGGCTACTTGTGAAACAGTCTGGTCCTACACGTCGTCTCTGAACTTCAGCTCCAGTTTCTCATCTCAAGTTGCTAATCGAACTGCATAAAATGTGCAGCGCACAGAAAAGGAAGCCACCATAATCCAATAATACATCCAATAATATAAGATAAATATAACACTCTGAATGGTGCTATTTTTCATTGAGTATATTTACTGTAGCTGCTAATATATGCACTTTTACTTAAAGTACTAGTGTGTAGGATTGAGTGACATCTAGCGGTGAGGGTTGCAGATTGAAACTAACCCCTCCGCTCAGCCTTCCCTTTCCAAGCATGTAGAGAACTACGGTGGCCTTCAGGTAACATAAAAATGCACAAGGCTCTCTCTAGAGCCAGTGTTTGGTTTGTCTGAGCTACTCAAAAATCCACCCATCTTTGGAAAACACTATGGGAAGCTATCACTGCAACAAGCCAAATAAAACACCAAGAATACTCAGTATATCTCCGGTTTCCTAATCAATGGTGTCAGTTCAATGTTAAGTAAAGGATCTGAGTACTTCTACTATTGTGTAGAAAGAAAATGTGTTCAAAAGAGTGCCAGAGGGCTTGAAGGTGTTCCTTTATTTTTCTTTTTGCCTTGTAATCTCTCAGCGAGACATCAGCGACAGGAGACAGCTATGACTATAAACATTTTTTTTCAAGCCTGCAAAAGTCCAGTGGTACATCTAATTAGCATGACAGGGAAATGAATCGGCACTCACACAGTAGCATAAAGTTAGATTATAGTCCAGACTGGAGTCGTTCTCTGATCTCATTATTCCAACTCAGACCTGCATGAGACGACACCCCCACACATCCTGGCCCTTCCACAAACATCTAACATGTACACCGTACAGACTCATTCCCCCTGAGGACGCCTGCGTTACCTTTCAGAGTACGATCTGCACGTTCATATCCACAGAGGAGAGAAGTCATTACTGTCCTACTGTATGTTCTCACACAAGCTGAAGCCAGAAGTGTTATTTTATTCAACTGAGTCATGAGGATGAAAACTGCATTGCGATGATGTTAGCCAAGAGCAGTTTCTCACACGTAACGTAAGCACCTGCATGCACATTCATCACTTGAACAAGCACACATGCCACAATATAGTATGTCAGAAACATGGCGGTGCAACATGGTGGACTCCGTGAAGAGGACCCGCTCCCTATGTAGATATGAAGGGCTCATTCAAAGCTAATGATTCTTAGTTTCAGGTCTTTATACACTAATGAAAACACAGTTATGAATATGATATTCCATTTCTGCCAGTAGATCCCCCGAAATCATACACACTGGCTCTTTAAGTAAAGTATTGAATACAGGACTTTTGGAGTATTTTCATACTGTGGTCTTGCTACTATTACTGAAGTAAAAGATCTCAATAGCTTCTCCACCTCCGTATAATTCTAAACAACAGTTCAGTTTATTACCAAATGATTTCTACTTTCTTTAGTTATTGCTTTACGCCTGCTATCGCTCAATATAATGAATGCTGAAGAGCAAGCGTGGATCACTTGAGGATCTAGAGGGGAAACATCATTAATGTTTTTGTTCCCAACCTTTAACGAATAAGCACACCAACAGTGCAATCTCTCAAGAATTCAGTGCATGGTTCATTTTAGGAAAGGTTGAGTGCTGTTAAAACCCCTATTAAAAGAAGGTGCTTGAAACGCAGACATGATGAATATAAAAGCTAGAGAGAGTCATTTTATTCCGCTCTTTAGAACGGAGAGAGAGAAAGCTCCAGTGCTGCTGTGAGCTAATCACCTCTGTGCTCCAGCCTTCATTAGTTTCTCTGGGAATCAATGAGCAAAAGCTCCAGACAAATGAAACATCCGTCCTCGTCTACATGTGGCCAAGTATCTGTCTTTTTTTTACATGTGCCACCAAACTTCTTCCAACTACTGCAGTGAATGTGTCGCATAGAAAACACAAAGCCACAAGATGGAAATGCTTTTGCGTCATTGGTTACATACAACTGGAGAAACAGTGAAGGTTCAATCTAAGAGAGGTTTTAATGACCTTCAGATGAATGATTGCTTTGTATACAATTCACCAGAAGATGTATAGGAGAGAAAAACACTACTGGCTGTCATACTTGTTTCAGCGCCACTAATTTATTTAACGCACTAATGCAATTGATATTTCAGAGGTTGTACTGGGCTCAGTTTTAAAGCAAGAATAAAGATACTGGCATCATATGAAACTTGAAAAACCTAAAGTATCCACTGGTGTCACCATGTCATACTGGCTTGTCAAGAAGGAGGTTAAATATCGCTCCAAACTTGCGTTACATTTTGGCGAGGAAAAACTGGCATGGACATTTTCAAAGGGGTCCCTTGACCTCTGACCTCAACATATGTGAATGAAAATGGGTTCTATGGGTACCCACGAGTCTCCCCTTTACAGACATGCCCACTTTATGATAATCACATGCAGTTTTGGGCAAGTCATAGTCAAGTCAGCACACTGAGACACTGACAGCTGTTGTTGCCTGTTGGTCTGCAGTTTGTCATGTTATGATTTGGGCATATTTTTTATGCTTAATGCAGTACCTGTGAGGGTTTCTGGACAATATTTGTCATTGATTTGTGTTATTAATTGATTTCCAATAATAAATATATACATCCATTTACATAAAGCAAGCATATTTGCCCACTCCCATGTTGATAAGAGTATTAAATACTTGACAAATCTCCCTTTAGCCTGCAAATGTCCAGAGGTACATCTAATTAGCATGACAGGAAAATGAATTGGCACTCACACAGTAGCATAAAGTTAGATTATAGTCCAGACTGGAGTCGTTCTCTGATCTCATTATTCCACTTAGACCTGCATGTGACGACACCGCCACACATCCTGGCCCTTCCACAAGCATCTGACATGTACACCGTACAGACTCATTCCCCCTGAGGACGCCTGCGTTACCTTTCAGAGTACGATATGCACGTTCATATCCGCAGAGGAGAGACATCATTACTGTCCTACTGTATGTTCTCACACAAGCTGCAGCCAGAAGTGTTATTTTATTCAACTGAGTCATGAGGACGAAAACAATATTGTGATGATGTAAGATAAAGGCGGCTTCTCACATGTTACCTATGCACATTCATCACTTAAACAAGCACACGTGCTATAATATAATATGTCAGCGGAGCAACATACGAATAAAAAACTGCACGTCCACCGTGACATAACAATAAAAATGACTATCAGTCATACATCCACACACAAATGGAGAACAAAAGCGTGGGCTCTGGACGGCACTGACTAAAGCCCGAGTGGAACGGTGTGTCTGAACTTTTCCCCACTCCATCGTGGGAGTGGGCGAGGAGCAGGGGTGATGCAAGCTCAGGCAGAGGCAAATTCTCATTTCCCTGCTTCAAAAAGCCAGCAGCTCTGTAGTGTTTCATGTCCTGGCAGCCGAGGCTTTCCCTCTGCTCTGCTGGTGAATTCAACCTGACCCAGAATCAACTGCGGGGGAGCAGCGAGCACAGACTGTGGGGATCGCCTTCTGTTCAGTCTCTGCTTTCATGTGGAAGTGAGAGCGTTGTGGGCATTTGTCTGTGGCGGTAGCTGAGTGGGTGTAGGGTTTCAATGTGACGCTCTCTACAAGTACAATTACAGCAGTAGGATGATTAGGCTAACAAAAGCCTTTTCCTTCCCATTTAACTTGTCTTTCACAGTTCACAGTTTCACTCTTTTTTATTCTCGGTTGGCGTTAATTTCTTTCTTCCTCGCAGCTATTTAGGCTCATTCACCCCTCCTCGCTTGTCGTCACTGTGCGAGCTCTCTCCTGCTGACCCATTGTTCATCATTAAGCACTGACTGGACCGGCCTCCAATTGGCACTAAATGAAGAACACAGCTATAATTAACAACAAGCCTTAATTGGCACGTCTTAATGGCCCTGCTTATCAAGTCAGGGTATTTTCCACCGTACAAGATGTTCTTCAGGTGATTAACTCTTCATTTGCCGTTTCACCACTTCTGCCACCCTGACACACACACACGCACACACACAGGGATACACCGATTTGGGTAGTTGCTCTATAATTTATGGTCGACTGCACAGTCATAAAGGACAGCGAGAATCGATACCCCACACACTCACAATGATCACATTAGAGACATACAGACTAATGTTTACAACGTAGAGTATATCTGCAGGGATTTGCACAATATTGGCTTTTCTAAGACGAGAGAGAATTTGACTTTTGCAGCGATGGAAGTGCAAACAAATCTTAAAGGTGCTAAATGTGAGATTGGGAGCAACATGGCGACAGCTGAGCCGGCAGCTCGTAGCTAACAGTACTAACAGCGCTAACAGTGAAAACAAAGGCAACGCTGCTGGAAAAAGCAGGGCATAAAAATGCTCTGGCAGCACACACCTCGGTTTCCTAATGAATAAACATGTTCTGTAGCCTGTGAGAGTGTTTGTCACATCCCGCCGCTAATTAGAAAAGTTTTGCTACAACAAAGTTCAGATAAAAGATGAAAAAATAAAGTTTGGTCTTTCACTGTGTTTAATTTTCACCCTTTTGAAAGTATTACAAATGTTAAATATAAACAGTGAAATTCTGGCAACAATACATTATTAATAGCATCACATAAAATCCCCCTACAGCTGATTTACGACCCAGGACATGGAGATAATTGAACAACCACAGCCTCTAAATGTTGTGTATGTATTTTATATCTGTTGAGATGAAGAATTTGTGCTGCTGCTGCTGCAGATCAAGAGGCCATGTACACTCTGCAATAACCACAGAGGGAAGGATGAGGCGCTTCACCTCCAGGCAATCAATGATGACCGCAGATAGATATGGAGGTGCATAAGAACGCGCAAAATATTAGCTTCTTTTCTCACCTCGTGGGACTGTGTGCGTGTTTTTTAGTGTGTGTCAGAGTGACAATGTGACTCATTGTGGCTCCCCTTCAGGCATCTTTTCTGGCTGCTGACTGAACGCTCCTGGTTCTGTAAACATAGACAAATGTGCCCTACAGGAGCGCGTGCCGCCCTGCAGCTCCCACATGCCTAAAACTAATGAATTTTTAAAGACAGCATCAATCAAACCACAGGCCCGATCAATAGACCACAGAGTGGATTTCATCAGCGCTGTGGAGCGAGGTTTTGGTACACACATCGCTTCCACCCGGGCGTCTTGTCTAGCAGCCTTTCACCTCAAGCGAGCTTCACTTTGGCTTCGGTTAGAGCCGGGGAAGCCGGCCAAGAGCAGAGCAATATTATCAAGGCAGGTCTGTCCAGTAATAGAATCTGATTAGAGGGATTAGGGGTCGTTTATGGTGGCAGCATGTCCTCTACGCAGGACTGACTGACCCTACATGGTTGATTAGGACGTTTGATAGCCAGTCAATCAGAGCATCGCCACAGTGGTCATGGACCATAATCATTTTACAAAACATTGAGGTCATTGTAGACATTAATCCTCATCAGAAACAGATCTGACTGGAACTGTCCACCATTACACTACAATGTAATGCCAGTGTTTCCAAGAAAGCCACATGCACTAGGGAACGCACACACACACATTTCGCTTTATGCAGCCATTGAAGGTAGAAACACACAGTGGGAAGAAGAGGTGAGAGTTGCCGTGCAACAAAGGCTCCAGGCCGACTTGGGTACACGGTGCTAACTGAGCCACCAGGACACACATAAGACACATTTTCAGCATTTTCCTCTCTCACTTGGCAGGTGGCAGAGCCTAGTTTTAGTTATACAAACATTTACACAGAGACAGAACTTCTCTAAAAGCAGAAATAACATTTAGTTTGGAGGTAAATCTTAAGGAACCAAAGCCACAGAAACTTGTTTACTTTCAAATTTAAATGGCAAAGAAGGAACTCTGGTCAAAACATAAATAAAAAAATATAAAAGTCAATGACTCATTTTATACATTTATCACATATGACATCCCAAAATGTCAGCAGGCTCTCTAACTACCTTACCTGCATAAATATCGAACATGCGGTAATGTTGTTAAATGAATGTGAAATGCCATGCAAGGCTAAAGGTCGGATTACGCTTGAACACAACTAGTTAGTTGTTCTAAATGACTACGCTGGAAGGCGGAGTGAAGAAGGCAGCTGTCATAAAGAGTGGGGAGATGCAATATTGTTTGAATATGGGCTTAATGATACACATGGTCTCTCCGGAGAGGATTTCATTGTGTTGCACTCTGTTGTTCACATACAAGTGACAAAATGAAAAAAGAGAACTAGGCTGCAGTCGAATAGCAAAAATGATGTCTTAATGTCTTTTCCTAACCACTATTCCTTGTCCTTAATGAAAAACATCATGAGGTCAAGGAAAGATGAGAAGGTGAATTCATAAGGACTTAGGAAAAGACAACTATGGCACTAAGAGAATCCAACGGCACGTACACTACGCGACAGCAGATGTTTTTTAAGCAACTTTATTTATAACTAGGGCTGTCAAAGTTATTGCGATAAGGCGTTAATACAAATTTGTTTTTACGCCACTAATTTTCTTTAACACATTAACACAATCGATCTTTTGGTACAGGCTCAGCTTTAAAGCTAGAGTGAAGATACTGGTATCATATGAAACTAGAAAACCTAAGGAATCCATTAGTACCAACTATGTCATACTAGCTTGTCATAAAGGAGGTTAAATAACGCTCTGAATTTAGACAACATTTTGGCGAGGAAAAACTGACATGGCCATTTTCGAAGGGGAATGGTGTGTCGCTTTAAATGTTGCTGCCGCAAGGAATTGTGGGATGGCATTTCTCCTTTCCTTTCGTAAAGGATGGTCCAGTGTTTCCTATACAAAAGGAGATAAGAAAGGAAGCATTGAAGCACCTTTCTTTAGAATTTAGAGCTCTTATCATTGCTGCCACTTAGATACTTCGGGGTCATTTCCCTCAGTCAGGAACCTTCCTAAAAAAATAATTAAAAAAATATTTTTCGACCACAGCCCTTGAGAGATTTCGTTCTCACCTCCACCTAGCTGACTAATCACAGCGTGAAGGGTGTGTGAATGTCACATTGTTGATTACAGAAATGGTTGGACTCAGCCCCCCTAATCTGGCACGAAAAACTTGCTTAAACTTTCATATTTCTATTTCTTATTACAGCTGCTTTTGCAATTTCCACTGTTCCCCCATCTTAGCCCTTGACCTTTCACAATGCTTTAGTCTATTCAGTCAGGAATTTCATGGTTATTATTGCTTTCCACTCAAGAAATAGCTGTATCACTGAAACTCCAGTCTGGAGATCTTATTTTAAAAAGGAGAATGCCGACTCTCTGTGTTGTGTTAATTCAGTCCACTTCAGCCATCTGTGTGAGAAGCCCATCCACTCCACCGTTCTGTATGAATAGCTTCACAGCAGCAGTGCAATTTACCTGCGTCACTTTCATCTTTGTCGCAAGTAAATTGCACCGCTGCAATTTACCTGCGACAAAGATGAAAGTGGCGGCTTTCTCACATCTTCTTGCTCTCCCTTCGGCTTTTGGGAAGCAAGAAATTGCTTAAAGATTAGATGCTAAGGAAGAAGCAATTTCTCCGCTCTACGGTTCTGCGATAAGAAATCGAGAGGGGAGAAATCCCTCAAATCAAATTTGATTCAATTAAATTAAATCAGAAATGTTGGGAGGAGTAGAAAATAGAGGCAATATCATATGGTAAGTGGATGGAAAAAATACAATGATGTTGGAGTGAAGAATATTAATTTGCCATCTGTGTTAGTTTCCTGGTAAACTACTGTCTATGAAAATTGCGAAAGAAAACTTGTGGAGGAGTTGAAACATGCAAAATGTACCAAGGAACAATAAAAGCTATTTGCTAATTGGTCAAAACAGTAGAAGGATGTCAAATCTGTTTATTAACATGACCTCTGCCTGCGAGCCTGCATGCTCATGTGAACTCAGAAGGAACAAAGCACAGAGGTGGAGCACACGCACGGCTCAAAACAACCAGAGGCTCCGTATGACGCTGAACAAAAATTCATTTTCAGGGTGACTTCACTCTATAATGTTTCTGCCTTTAATACAAAATATGTAGGATATTCCAGAGCTGTGGTCTCTTGGTCTAGACTGAAAAGTCTCACAGGCACAGTTACCCCCATGATAATGATGAAGGGAAGCTTCAGTGAGACTATATTATCAAGAAGTGATAATTCAAAGAAACAGACTCTGACAAGGAAATGATCTTGTATGTAAGCTGTATAGATATGAAGTAGTGGGCAACCTCCGGGTCTGAGAAGTGAAGCCAATGCTGAAGCACCTTAAACTTGCAATCTTTCTAAAGACCAGCAGGGGGCGACTCCTCTGGTTGCAAAAAGAAGTCTGATTGTATAGAAGTCTATGAGAAAATGACTTCTAACTTGATTACCTCAGTAAACATTGTAAACATGCATTTATGGTCTCAATCGCTAGTTTCAAGTCTTCTTCAATACAGCATGACATTCAATTAGTAAATTATGGTCCCATTTAGAGTCAAATAGACCATAAAGCAGGGTATGATTTAAGGTGGGACTACCTTGTGATTGAAAACTTTAACTTTAACCCTTTCACAGTGTGTTTTCAGTTCATGAAAGTTAATTATAACCTTTTTGGACGCCTAAAAATGTCTTATTCAGCATTCGGTTGTACTTTGCTCCACCCTCTTGTGTCACTTCTGGCTGCAAAAACACAACATGGCGACAGCCAAAATGACGAACTCAAGGCTTCAAAACAGCAGTCCACAAACCAATGGGTGACGTGACGGTGAGTATGTCCACTTCTTATACACAGTCTATGATATGAAGTGAATTTCAGCTGGTTATGTCAGACAAGAGAGCTTCTGTCAGCCTGTATGTATGGGGAAGCACAGGTCGATCATAAAGGGACAATTTCTTTACACACATTATCAAATAACAGCATTAGTTTGAATTTTTTGAGAATGAAAGAACTTCAAACTGTGCAGAAAGATTGAGGGTGTATAAAAATATCACACACACTGACTGTCACTCCAAATACTTTTATATACTTGATTTCAAGAGATCTGATCAAATATGAGAATATAATCACATTGTTACTAAACTGTAATCGTATAACACATAAAAACTCCACAAATTTGTATTGTGCAACTCAGATGATTGTATTGTTAAATGAAATATGCACATAATCCACAAATACTAGGACGCATATACTCAACAGCTGTACTAGCCTACACCATCCTTTAATCTGCAGCAAAAGCAACAAAAGGAAAATGTTTGCCGTTTTTCTCTGTTTGCCTGCCAAGAAAGGGATTTCAGCATCGCTGAAGAGACTAGGACGAACAAAAATAAAGAGGCAGAGCTGTTTGGCTAAAAGCCTGCTGGATTCTTTGATTCTCAAGGACATTTATATGTCCTATACTCCGCTGAGCCCACCCCACCCAGCCCCATTGTACCATTCTCAGTTGCAGAGAGCTTTCCGCAACTCCTGCTCGGCTGCTTATAAAATAGGAAGTCATGTAAGCCTTTGGAGCCGCAGGGATTGGAGATCCCCGGGGTAAAGCTGGGTACATTCAGAAAAAAACTCTCTAGTTTTGCTTTTTTTTTCTGAGCCCCTTTCTGAAAGTCAAGAGACTTTTAAGTCGCTCTTCACAGAAAATTGGCTTTTTAAAACGTTGAAAGGCCAGAGAACCTTATGAGCAGCACAGGTTTTATAAAGTAGGGTCATTAAAGCAAACTTTATCATAAGTGGCTCTCAGACCTTGAAAATATTCTGTATGTACGGAGTAAAGTGTATTCATTGATCTATTCAGACTCGTCCATTTATGAAATATGCCAGTGATTTAGACCAACACAGTCATAGTTTACGTCATGAGCTTCTTAAAGATATTATATTTCTGCTGGCTGTATTGTTGCCACATTCAGGAAACTCACAATGAACAGAATCTATGAATTCATCTATTCACACTCTCCACATAAGAGGCCCTTTCAACCATGGCCATCAGAGTACAGCGTGCATTTAGTAAGAGAGATTTTCTATAATGTCTTCTCCTCTCCTCTGCAACCAGATAAAGCTTTACATGCGCTTGTTATGTTCTGGTTTAAACAATAGCGTGGACTCAAATGCAGATACACACACAAGTCTTTTAAAAAGGTGTAACAAAAATAATTTATTACACTAATATTAAATGTACACTGAACAGGGCTGGGGTTCCTGGCGGTCCAAAACATGGCAGTAATAAAGACAGCACTTAATTCACGGAACGGGGGGCACGGGGAGGAGGTGTCCAGGAATCCTTCCGGAGGAACAGATGAATCCACTAGAGGTCCAAGCGGTGGAATGGCATCGGAGAGTGAACAGGCTGGTAAGTAACAAAGGCAGGGATCCAGGTCGAGGAGGAGTAGAGGGTAGGAGTGAGCAGGCAGGTTGAAACCAGGAAACAGCAGCAGCTGGTAGGTGAGCAGACCTGAGCAAAGCACAAAAAAACAAGGCAAGTCCAAAAAACAAGAGCATGAGCAAAGTCAATAGTAATAATCTAAGAGAGCCTGAATGTGTCTGGTACCACTGAGGGTGACAGAACGATCTGGCGATGAGTGGCAGGAAGACCGGGGTAGATATACTGCAGGTGTGTGTGATGATTGGTAAATTGCTGTCAGCTGCCCAGGAGAAGGAGGAGGAGGAAGAAGGCCACGCCTCCCAACACACTGACAGACTAGACAAAACAGGGAAAAACAGGCAGGAAACAAAAGGGCAGGGAAACAGAGGAAACACAAGGAAAACTAGGCTGCCAAAGTGATATCATGACAGCGCAGTTTTGTCAAAGGAAGAGAACATACAAAGACACTGTCATTGCATCGATCCTCAGACTGGAACAGCAGTCTTCTTCTTCATTCTTCCACAATAGAGGTCTTGTTTGCTTCTTTTCCCCAATCATTTTAGTGCCAAATAGTCCTGGGTTACACCCAGACTAAATGTGTGAAGTTAGGCAGAACTGCTGCCCCCTAAACTAACATTTTCAACGTAATTTAACTGTTTGAAGATAGATTTAATTTCTTATAGTGACCAACAACAGAGAAAATGTCAGCTGGGAGGACATTTTGGGAGTTGGGTCCCCCAGTAGCTCTTTAACACATTTGGGGATTATGAAAACTGACAAAATGTTTAGCTTAGCTATGCCAAATATGGGAATTTTAATAAACACATTTGAAGTCACCGTAGCTGTATTTTGAGATTAGAACACACAATTTTAAGGGGAATTATACCAAATTTAGAGATTTGTGTTATCTATCATTTTCAGCCAGCCATGTATTTTATGTAGAAAATGGTTCCTCTTGTAGAGAACTACCACTTTTCTGCATGTGCACTTCATCTATCCATCTATTTCTGCCATTTCTGATGCCTATCTGGATCCAGGTCACAGTGGCCGCAAGCTGAGAGAGAGCCCAACATTCTCCAGCTCTCTCCGACCGCCACACATCACTCAACTCACACTGCACTCGAATCATTACTGATTGGATTATTAAGGAATTGATTAATAATACCGCTGCCATCTGTGGCAGCCATGCTGTTTCTAGACGTGTGCTCATTTGAGCTAAATGCAGCTGCATAAAATCGATGTGTGACAAACCACAAGGTGTAAAACTGTACATGTAAAATACAAAGCGAAAAAGGGATGCTTTGTGTGCACAATATACTAGGGCGTAAAGAAATTCTCCGTCGAATAACACCCATACGATTTTGTCGACTAATCAATTAGTTGATTTAATCGACAGATCTGTAAAACTGAGTTTTTTTCACAAAGTATCACACAAAAGCAACACTTCAAATCTTGTGTTTACCAGAGATGTGCTCATAAGTTTCTTGGAAATAAGTCATTCAGCATGAAAAAGCATAATAAACGACTAATCGACTAAAGAAATCGAGTCGACTAAGACCAAAACGTCGACTAATCTATTAAGGGGGGGCAGCCCTACACAAATGAACGTCATGTAACGAGCCACAAAGAAACCACTCACAGGTCACTTCAGGTGGTGGCGTCCGAGTTTAGGTCTGAACCAAACCAAACTCCGAATGAAACAGATTTTTTATACCTGTTTCTGTTTACTGGGGTGTGAACTTGTATCTTACCTTTGACTTGGACCGCATATTTTGGAGTGAAGCCTCTTTAACAACATTTATGGGTTGTTTCTGTGCTTCTCCTGCGTTTCTGATACAGATGGTGTTGTCACGGTTTGCCTCCAGCTTCAGAGTGCTGATAAAACAGAGACAACAAAACATCTTTTTTTTTTCTCAAATCTTGGAAGCATTACCACCCCCGCAAAACACATAAGATGGGCACAGAGAATACAATAGGGGGTATATGGGCTTCAACAACAATTGTCACTGCAGACTGGCCGGTGATATTTTCCAATATATTGTTGTGAGGAGACGGCAACAATTTCTACTTTTTAATTTTAAAGCAAACATTTTTCAGTCTCAGCTCTTTTGAAGCAAAGCCTGGGTGCAGGAAAATATGAGGGAGAGAATGAAGGTAAAGAAAAAAATTTAAAAAACATGCATCTGAAGGCTGACACCGTCGCTCCTTTAATGTATAGCTGTTTATGAAGGCGCCGAATTTAATCAGTCCTAGTCATCAAAATAATGTGAAATAACACGGCAAGAAATTGCTAAAGTTGATTGATTTTCTGCTTAAGCGACCACACCTGCGAGGCACGCTGAGGGAAATGCATTTGTGTAGCCTGCCACTCTGTCAACAACAGGCATCAAACACAAAGACTGTTGTCAAACAGCGACAGTGAAGAATGTTTCTCCACTGTTTCTGATTAAGAGACAGCAAGAAATAGATAAATCATCAGAGTGCTGCTCCAGATCCACAGCGTCTCAAAGGCCACCCTCTGCCATCTGTTAAAGAAAGACCCCCCCTTCATACATACACACACTTAATGTGTAAACTCCCCTGATGCCTGCAGAGTTGCACTGGGCCACAGATGTCATGAGAGGCCACGGGGACTGTAAACGAATCCACTTCCTCCATCCACATCGATCAGTCAAGAGGCAGACCGTCCAATGCAACAGTGATCTTTTTTTTCCCAGATTACCTGTCTCATGTACTACTATCAGGAGACAGTTTTATGGAAATAACCTTTTTATCATAATTACTCTAAGTAACCGGCTGCAGCTTTAAGAGCAAAGCTACGATAGACATGTACTAACTCAGTCTGTCGTGAATCCATTCATGCTGTGAGGAGCATGTCTGGGATGATGGGAAATGAAATAAAGAGGAGTTGTAGGGAAACCATGCATCATTTACTACCTCCTCCTGTCGACTGAAGCTCTCAGCAGCTGGGACACCAGTTTGTCTATCACCGGTTCTGGAGGAGACAACAGGTGGAGGTTTCTGTTACGATACAATCCATTGGCTCCAATTATGGCCGATGGGCAAACCTGCCAACATACTAATGTGGCTACTTCTGTAAACCTGCAGTAAACGTCTGCTTCCACATCAGATTCAAGAGGTAACTTCAGAAAACTCCACCTGTTTCTGCCAGAGGACATCTGGATTCTTCCTCTTTTACAAATAAATGTATCCTGAAACGCATTAACTTACACATTACTGACACTCATTGGAGAGAATATGTAGTGATTTCTTTTTTAAAATGCGTACAAAATTCATGCTACAGCTGCAACCAATATTGATCAATCTGCCAATTAATTTCTCAATTAATCGTTTGTAAAATGTCATGAAATAGTTAAAAAAACAAATTGCTTTGTCAAATAGTCCAATTATAGATATTCAGTTTATTATCAAAACACACAAAGAAAAGCAGAAAATCCTCTCAATTGAGAAGCTGAAACTAGAGTCTCCTGCGATGAATAGATTATGAAGAGTTGTTGATTCATTTTTTTGTCGACTGACTAACTGATTGTTTTCATAAAAGCTTTTGTTGTTGTTATGAAAAGTCAAAGTAGTTGCAAAAAATCTGCTGCTTTTATTTTTTTAATTAAACTTCCTGTTGATTAACATTTCTGATAATTACCGCCTCACGGTTGAACGCCTCCGCCAACCAGTCAATTTGCAGTTTACATCCATGTCTGTCCAAATTGTCATCACTTCATCATTTTATCCTGTTAGATATGTGTGTAAAATTGTAAAAATTAACATATGAATTCTTGAATTATGGCCAAAAAACGTGTTTTTGTGAGGTCACAGTGACCTTTGACCACCAAAATCTAATCAGTTCATCCTTGAATCAAAGCGGATGGTTGTGCCAAATTTGAAGAAATTCCCTCCAGGCGTTCCTGAGATATCTCGTTCATACAGACGGATGTAGGCACAATAACAAAAGAGGTCCACATAGCTCGAAGCATTTTTATTTGATCTTTTTTTTTTTTTTTTATTAATAGGATGTCTCAGTTGTTTCTATACTGTGTCTTATGTTTTCGTGAGAGCTTTGGTGCTTCACATGTACTGTTTTGATGTTTCTTCTCTGTTTTTCCCAGCAGACTTAGCTGTTACTAATTATCAAATCCTTACAGTTGCTGGTCCAAACAATTGCTGCTGCCAAAAGTGTCAAACGCATCACTTCCTGTGTGTTAGAGTGCTTCTCCGTGGAAAGACACTCAAGCTTTCATGACATGGGTATTGGCTGCTTTAGGCTATTATTTTCTACAACCTCGATAATGAAAGAAAAACAAACCAATCTACCATGAATAAAGTGTTTGTTTTTCTGTAAACTCTGTGTATTATATAAAGTAAAGACATTCCTGTACAGCTCCTGGGCTCCTGACAGCCACCTCAGCAGCATCAAGGACAGTTAATAGTTCAATTACTGCTTGGCAGGTTCGCTCTCAAGAGGAATCGACTGTTACCAGCTGATTAGCTCTGCTTCTGCTCAATACAGCTACTGGAAAACACATACCTGCTTGTTAACTGGGGCCACGGCAAAGCTCGCTGGGTCAGCAGAGACCTTTAGAGAAGACTCAAGTTTAAGACATAGATGTCAGGGCACTACAGTTACATGAGATGAAAGACAACTAACTGCCCTCAGGCAAGGTGGAAGAAAGGGTTAACGTCCATGTGAGCAGCAAGCACAGAAATGATTTATCATGACGGTCATGATGAGTTGAGTTGAAAAGGTGTTTCAGAGGAACTATGACACTCGATACTTCTGTCCTCAATCCCAGCTCCTGTTGTTAAATACATTTTTTAGTCTGGGATCCATTCTTGTGCCGAGGAAAACTTCAAAGTCGTGCTCCTGTACCAGAATGCTGCACAGACGCACCTAATGATGCATCGCTGTGACTGGCAGCGCTGCTCAAACATTAACCAGCTTTTACAGAGGTACCCTGCTTTTATGCTGGATTCAGTTGAAGAGGGGATAATTATCTCTGTTGGTGGCGTGGATCTGCTCCAGCAAAGCGGAACACGCAGGGAAAAGTGGATGTAGGGCATTAATGTACGAGAAAAGGCACCACACTGTGTATACACGGGTCATACCTCTTGAAAGTTGTTATTATCGTGCATGCTTTTTTGTCCAGCAGCCATCAACACCTCATCCATCTGGTGACTGAAAGAAACATCATATTAACACCAGGCTGATATATAGTGAAACACGAATTTGCATGCCAACCAAATCTTCACTTCGTTTCTCATATTTATCCCTTTCTAGTTTGGGTTTCTTAGATGAATACAGTTGGCAAAACAATCTTACCTCAAGGTCCATATAGCAGTTGTTCTGGAGCTTTTAATCATCTCATTATCAGCAGATGTAATTTGCCCTGTTGACATGGAATTGTAGATGTAAAGAAATATGATAGCTAATCTACTATATGATAGTAGATTAAACTATCCAACATTATATATAAAGTAGTTCAAATGTGCTCCGCCAGCTGCAACATTAAAAAGCTGTTTATGTGTTAAAGCATCAGTAATAATATCAACAACCAGTGGTCAAAGGTAACTAAGTACATTTACTCAAGCACCATACTTAAGTACAATTTTGAGGTACTTATACCATACTTGAGTATTTCCATTTAATGCTACTTTATACTTCAAATCAGAGACAAATATTGTAATTTCTACTCATTTATTTGAATGATTTAGTTACTAGTTACTTTGCCGATTCAGATTATGAATACAAAATATAAATCAACTAATAAATTATGATGTATTTATTATATATTAAGCTACCTGGCAGTATATATTACAGTAGATCAACCTTAACCAGCTGCAGCACTAAAATGCTGCTTACCTGTTATACATCAATAATAATATTACAATAATCAGAGGTGGAAGGTAACTAAGTACATTTACTCAAGCACCATACTTAAGTACAATTTTGAGGTACTTACATACATTATTCTAAAATGGACCATACTGCATAATGAGTACTTTTAATTTTGGTACTTTGAGTAGGTTATATTTTGCTGTTACTACTTTTATCTGAGTAAAGTTACTTCTTCCACCATAACTCTTTGAAAGGGACCATTTTATACTGTATATTTGTTTTATCAACTTGTCCTACCATTTTACCACTTCTATTATTATTGATATGTTCTGTGATGTTCTGTTTTAGCAGTTACCATATTTTTTACTTTATTTATCTGCTTTTATTGTCTTGTGATGCACTTTGTAACATCTGTTTTGAGAAGTGCTATATAAATAAATGTATTATTATTATTATTATTATTATTATTATTATTATTATTCTGACCAAACATACTTTAGCTAATAATAGACGTTTTCAAACTTGACAACATAGACATGTAGTGGGGTCCTTTTGTATTTCCTGTGGTAATGTTTGTTAATGCAGAAGCTTGGACCAAAGCTGTTGCCCTAGCAACAGAATGGCAATGAAAAGGCCTATAATTAAATACATTTAGCTGTTAATAATACTCTTAAATGTAGGAACTTTACTTGTAACAGAGCTGTATTGCTATTTTTACTTAAAGATATGTGTACTTTTTACTCCACCACTGATAGTAGGAACATCACAGTACTTAGCTTAATGCTGCACATGGCACATTGAGCATTAGTTTGCTAATTAAGCATCATTGACTCCACCTGTAACTTCAGTTCACCACTGAAACATTCAGAACAGACCGATATGACTTTACCTTTCTCCCATATGTGATGGAAACCGAGCAGTATGGCTTATATGGTTAGTGTGCGCCACCTAGCGTCGTTCACTGTATCCACCATGGAGGTATTAAAAGTATCCACTAGTGAGACATATTAGCAACAATGTATCTTTCATTAACAACACATGGCAGCGGGAGCGCGCCTCCAGGGAGCGCGCTTTGGCTCCAACAGTCAACAGAGAGGTGGAGAGAGAGAGGTGGAGGGAGAGAGAGAGAGAGGTGTAGAGGGAGACAGAGAGGTAGAGAGAGAGAGACACAGAGAGGTGGAGAGAGAGAGGTGGAGAGAGAGAGAAAAAGGGAGAAAATGAGAGAGAGAGAAAGAAAGAGAGAGGTGAGAGAGAGACACACAGAGGTGGAGAGAGAGAGAGAGGGAGACAGAGAGGTGGAGAGAGAGAGAGAAAGGGAGAAAAAGAGAGAGAGAGTGAGGCGCGCCTACCCACGCGCAGCAGATAAGCCGCGGGAGTGCGCACAGTAAAGTTTGATCATCAGTCACTCACCGACAGCCGTGCGCGTTCACGCCCCACATTTGGAGATGTCGGTGCCGTCTCCGGAAAACTATTTGGTCTCCTAAAGAAAGGGAATCCAACTAAAAAAGGACAAAAATGTTTAGGTAAGTTATAAAAGTGTTAGTTTGATACATTCAAGTCAAACGTGGTGTTGGTTTAAAACTTTAGAAATGTTGACTTTTAGTAAAACAGATCTATATTTCATGATTGCGATGTTATAGAGAGGCGATACTGTCTGTATATATGTGAAATACAGCAAAAAAAACTTTATTTGTACGTTACTGTAAGTGCGCATGATAATATAACACAACTGATGGGAAAAATGAACATATATAGTGCAATATTAAATTTAGTTATGCACGTTTTATTCATCGTCTGTTTTTTATCCGCCACATTGCACATCTATTCAGGCAGAACAGGGACTATATTCCATTAAAACAACAAAAGGGGTTATTTTAGTGTCACACTTTTACTTTTTTTTTTGTTTTTTTCATGTTTCATTGTGTATTGGCTGTGTACGGTATGATATTTGCAGTGGTGGAGTAAGTATTCAGATCCTTTAATTTAGTAAAGTAATAGCACAGTACAGCTGTACTATACTGTAAATATAAGTGAAAAAAAACATAAGTATTATCAGCAACATTTACTTCAGACTTCACGGTCTTTCAGAGGCTGTAACAGGTTCAGGTATAATATGAAAACATGCAGTTTTATGCCTACAGTATAAAAGTGTTATTTTATTTTTTTCCTATTCTAAAATGGTGTGTTTGAATATTTCTGCATACTGGGGTCCCTAAACAGTCTTGAATTACATAAATTGGGTATCACTGTAAAGCCGAAACTCTTGTGGATCCAATGAGCCCAACTGTATTCATGTGTGATGATGTTAGTCCCCACAGGAGCCATTTCATTGTAGTGAAACCATATTTTGAAACTTGTTCTCACTGTATAAAATGACCTGTGGTGACCTCTATAGGATAATCACAGCCTCATGAAACTTTACAACCACAAACTAGAGACCTAGGGTATTCAGAGTATGGATGGCTTTCCTAGCTAGATTGACAATAAGGTTTTTTTTGAGCAGTTTCCAGAACAGAAGTGTTCGCCGTCCAATCACCAAAAAATGCAATTCTTGCAGAAATCTCCAACTGTCGAAAGTTTTTGATACCAAATCACAGCATGACTTTTTCTACGGTGTTTCTCAAGGTCTTGGTGTCTTAATGTGGTATTTTGGAGGGATTATTGATCATTTTCTTATCAATTCTCGAGTGGTAAAATATGGTTAAATTTAGATCTAAATCTGCGTAACAAATGGTATCAACCCAAAAATTGCTGCAACAACTTATGAGACATAATAGAGTATAAAGATGAACATCATATACTTCCATCATAATGTTCTAAACCCTTATACACGTTTACAATTTATTTTAAATAATTAATTAATTCATGTTTATTTCTGATTTATGACTAGAACAACTTCACACACAGTGCTGCATCTCAAATTAATCTTCAGGTTCCCAGTTTTCAGATGATGAACACCACTTCTATGTGACATCTACTGCTGTCCTGCTATCTCCCCCTAAAAACCTCCTGCAACCCTCTAAAAAAGACAAAAACAGGTCTATTGTGGGTCTCAGAGGGTTAAATAATCTATTTTAACTACTTTATACTGTTGTTTAGTCTTATCTAGAGCGATGGGTCATGTAAGCCAATCATAAGGGGGGTTTTTTTAATGTAAAATCTGACTCTGTAATATGCAGTATCTATAATAGCTGTCCTGGAGCATATCCTAAAAGCTCATTATATGTTTTGTATATAAAATCTTGCTCTGAAAAGTTACTAAAGCTGTCAGATAAATGTAGTGGAGTAAAAAGTACAATATTTCCCTCTGAGACGTTGTGGAGAAGAAGTTTAAGTAGCAGAAAATGGACATACTCAAGCAAAGCGAAGTAAGTAAGCAAATGCACTTAGTTACTTTCCACGACTCCACTACTTGTGTGGTTTAAAGACGTCCATGTTCTCAATCAGCAGTAAGGCAGTCAGGCTCCAATAACTCCATTTACATTTGTTTTATTTTAGCAGAGGGATTTCAAGAACAGAAAAAAGGGAGTCAGAAAAGCTTTGGGGCAGCAGTGAGACAGGAGAAAGCTCTGTATGATACGGCGAGTGTAACACAAATTAATCTGATTAAAGAATTACAGCATTCCTTTGCCGAATCTCACATAATCATCCGGGGGAAAAAATGCAGCTTTACAATGTTGTAATGTTGAAAGTTCAGCTGCCCTGTGGCCATGTAACAGCACTCTCTGCTTTATACATGTCAGGCCTAATTGCAAATCAATTATATTCTACTGTTGACTACCAAGAGCTGTGTGTTTAGCCAATGACAGCTTTCCTTTACACACATCCACTATAAGCGATCAGGTGGGGCAGGACGGGTTAATGAGTGACTAGACTGGGCAGAGAGCAGGTATACTTTACACTCTCACAGAGACGCTAAATGTTGGAACATGTCACCTAAATTAAACTGCAGATAATCCAAAAGTACTTCAGCCGGGACTGAAAACACCAGATGGTAAGAGGTCAAAGTTCTTGAGAGTTTTCTTCTTTTTGTTGAGGTTTAGACGGCGGGTTTAGATGTGTGTGTGTGTGTGTATTGCTGGAGCTGATAATCAAAGCGAAGCAAAACAGGAAATCTTGACACAGTTTTTTTAAGTTTCTGACTTTGCTGCTTGTTAAAGTTCATTAGAATTTGTTTGTTGTTGGTTGTGGTCGCCCCGATTTCGCAAAGAAAGTCTCCGTATAGGAAACACTGTTCTCATTACGCTGTATGAAGTGCAAACAAAGTGTACTTCAGCTGTTTATGCACTCAGATAAAGATCAGTTTTATGTGTGCGTTGTAGGTGTGCCACATTTAGAAAGAGACAAAACGCTGCTGATTGTATTCTCCTCTCCACCGGCTCATTGTGTTTCAACAAAAGTGGAAATCAGGGTAATTTCTTCCAGAAATATCCTCAAGTACGGTGATAATATCGCTCTTCTTCGACCCAATCAGACTGAAACTAGCAATTATTCTCTCCTCGAACAGATGAGCGGCCATCCATAATCGACCTCGGACAATCAGCCGACCCTGATTGGACTCTCTTCCTCGCCAACAAGACGCTGCCTGCAGCCGCTGTGGGAGCCGGAGTCGCCATGGAGACAGTGGTGATCGTGGCCATCGGGGTGTTGGCCACCATTTTCCTGGCCTCCTTCATCGCCCTGGTGGTGGTGTGCAGACACCGCTACTGCCACCCTCACGACCTGCTGTACCACTTTGACTCCAAGTCAGTGAATCTTTACAAAGCTTTTAACTTCTATCAGGATTTAAGGTATTCAAATGTTTTATGAAGTATAAAATGTTGGTTTTATTGGTTCACCTGTCACATTCTCTGCACGGCCATTGTACTGTTTGATATTGTATGATTAGGGTTAGTAGTACATTTTTTAGCATTACTTTTTTAAAAAGTTGTTTTGGGGAATTTTATTAATTAGCAATAGTTGAGAAATGCCAGGAAATGCAACAAAGGTCCCTGAACCAGGGACGAAGAGTTCTGCAGGAATGAGTCCTAAAACCTGGAAATGAGTTAGCATTTTAGCACTTCCGATTCCCTCGTCTGGAAGTCAATGGATTTTTCAATGGGTTTTCAGTGAGAGTCCTGAAATAAGGTCTGTGGTTATTACAAGCTTAAGAGATTTTAACGTTTTGTTCTACGATATCAAATATGTCAGTAAATATCCTGCACGTGAATTTTGAAGCTTTTATGTGTCTTAAAAAAGGCAGTTGCTAACAAGTGACGTCATCACGCTGGCTCGTTCTCCTTTACAGCCTCATTGTGTATACCCGTGCTAATGTGACCTTAGTGTACTTCGTTTATAACTTAAGATTTTTACTCCTGGCGATTGCACTCACACTTCAAAAATCATATAAAGTGGTGTTCATTAGTGAAGATTATCTTGCTGAACAAAATGTGTATGTATCATAAACATTTGTTTGCCACAGAGCTTATTTTCTGCAATAATCCAAATGGGAAAAAATCCCATCGGCTTTTAGTCGAGGGAACCAGGGCGATGCTAACTTCCTGGTTGGCCTTGCGTCATCCCTGCAGCACTCAATTGAGGTTCATGGTTGGCGTTTTAGCCTTTAAGCAGCAGAAGCGCTCCATTTATGTACTTTTCAACCTCAGTTGGATTTAATTTACCTCAACAATTAATATCTTTTTGACGTTTTCTTCCACTTTTGCCTTTCCAGCCTATTTATGCCCTTTACTCTTTGATTAGTTACTATAAGTTCAATCATAGTTTTAGGTTTGTGTTCTTGTATTCTTTTAAATTGTTGTTATTTAAAGTTCACAAGCCACCTTAAATTTGGATTTCCACAAGCTGCCAGGAAAAATATTTGCCATATTGGACCCTGATTGACACTGCAACCTCCCATCCAATGTGTAGTATATGTACTCTACACGAGACACAGGACCCACCTATCACCACTAAAACCTGCTTTATTCGTGCAACTTTTAATTAATCGATTCACCACAGCCAATTTAAAGGTAATGGAACTGTACCTTTCTGGTTGGTAATCCAGCCTTGCCTCCTCTGCTTTCCTTCCTGTTGTGTTTTACAGACCCACAGTGGATCTGATCGGAGCCATGGAGACCCAGAGCGAGCCGTCGGAGCTGGAGCTGGACGACGTGGTCATCACCAACCCTCACATTGAGGCCATCTTGGAGAACGAGGACTGGATAGAGGACGCCTCGTACGTATTACTGGTGCCATTGTGGCATGATATAAGCTTAGTGTTTATACCTCTACTCTACTACATTTCAGAAGGAAATATTGTACTTTTAATTCCACTACATTTATTTGACAACTTTAGTCACTGAGCATTCAGATTAATAAAACAAAATATAATCAACAAATAAAATATGATGTATTATTATAGGTTAAGACTTTATTGATCCTGGGGGGAAATTCACAAGCTAGCAGTGTATAACGTAATTAAAATTAGCCCAACCTTTACCAATTTATTAAAGTGATGTACAAATTAACGCATCATAATCCAGTAATAATGTACTTAATTTGTAATTTATTCTGAAATTGTCCATTCTGCATAAGAAGTATTTTTACTTTTGGTCCATTTAGTATATTTTGATGATAATACTTTTGTATTTTTATCAAAGTAAGATTTAGATTGCAGGACTTTACTTGTTACAGAGTATTTCTACACTGTGGTATTGTGCTACTTTTACTTAAGTAAAAGATCTGAGTACTTCCTTCCTACTAATTCTGTGATTTTTCTCCCATAGTGGATTGGTCTCTCACTGCATCTCCATCCTAAAGGTAACTGAATTTCTTACTTGCTCATTTAGTCCATTTGTATTCACTGATACTAACACGTAACACTTCCACATACAGATCTGCCACACTTTGACTGAAAAGCTGGTTGCCATGACAATGGGTTCAGGGGCAAAGGTAAAAGCACCGGCCAGCCTGAGTGATATCATCAATGTGGCCAAACGCATCAGCCCGAGGTAACGCGCAGTATACACGATTCACCACAACTCACTATTAACACGTTACTGACTCAGGGATGGCTAACCTGCCTCCTCACGTCCTCTCTGTCCCGTCTCCTCGCAGGGTGGACGACGTGGTCAGATCCATGTACCCACCACTGGATCCAATCCTCCTGGACGCCAGGTAATCACATTTGTTGTCCCGTCATTTAAAGGATCTATTTTGTATGACTTTAAGAGCTTAATGCAGAGACCTACGACTCTGTAAGAGATGGAGAGGAGCCTTGATTTATCCATCATGTCATAAGCTTTGATATATGCAGAGATAGGGACAGTAATGCAAATGTGAAGTGCAAATTGATGCTACCAGGGAAATGTTATAACTCAAAATGTTTCATCGTTTATTCAAACTGAATTCAAATCTATGCAGCCCCTTTATGTGCTGTGTTATTGGGAATAAGTGCTTTTCATCCAGCAGCTACCCATAAAAGAAAAAAAACAGTTCAATCTAACCCATTTGTCCTTTTCTTCCTCCTCAGGGCCACCGCTCTCCTCCTTTCAGTCAGCCACCTGGTGCTGGTCACCCGCAACGCCTGTCACATGTCCGGCAGTATGGACTGGATCGACCAGTCGCTCAACGCGGCCGAAGATCACATGGTGGTTTTGCGTGAGGCGGCGCTGGCCTCCGAACCGGATCGATTCATGCCTGGAGCTGACGCACAGAGAGAACATGCCATCTAGACATCTGAACACAGACACAAACATGAAGGGCATGAAAATATGTCCATTTTATCCATGATACTTAACAGGCACATATTCTGCTTCCCAAACTCATCATCCAGTCCAAATTAAGACAGTCCAAAGACACTTGGGCTGTGCTGATGGATGCATGGTCTTGACTCTGTCCCTCATTTATCTCACATAAAAAAAAGGCCTTGGAAATTGTTTCTTTATCATATTTGCACCAAAAAGTGCTTGAGATTAATTTGCATTCATTACAGCTACATAGTAATAGCTGTAAAGTAGACTCAGATACTGTACAGGTAGGTTTTTTGTATGTAACTCTACAGCAGTTGGTCTGTTTAAGCTGCCTGCCATGGAAAGGCCTTTGGAAATTTCTTTCTCGAGTGCGCCATCACCCAGCAGTGGGCCTAAATCCAATCTCGCCAGCGCTGCACAGTCACATGGAGGCTTAGTCAGCTAATCCATTCTGAGGAAAATAACATCCAGTTAGCCAGTGAACCCAAAGGGGCTCCAACTCAGTAGACCAATGAAAGACTAACCTGACTTATGTACAATTTGTGGGGTCAGCGTGACTTGTGGATGTTCTAAAACATCCCACAGATGCTCTTAAAGCTGTTAGAAATCACCGGTCTGTGAGTTGTAACCGCACAGCGGCGGTAGTTTTAGCCACATCAGCAGCAGAGTAAGAGTTTTTTCCAATTGAGTAATGCCCTTTTGTCCCATTGCTGCATTGTATTAGAATTAATTGAGGCTGTTATCAATGGAGAAGCACCACTTTGTTCCACACTGAAATATCTCAACATCTACTTGATCGATTATCTCCGAAATTTGGATAGACATTCATGGTTCCCAGAGGATCCTTAAAGGTGCTCTATAGGCTACCATATTCAGAGCATTAATATAGATCGTCACAATCTTTACACAACATAAACATTCTAAATGGGCCTCTTTGTATTTCCTGTTGCAATGTTTGTTACAGCAGTAGTTGACAGGAAGTGAACTTGGACCATAGCTGTTACCTAGCAACAAAATGGCAATGAAAAGGTCTATTGGTGCCTTCAAATGGGGTCGTGTTTACCATGTTCACGAGAAGAGTCCATATGAACACCCCCCACCCCCCTTGTGGCATTTACGACCTTGTAAGTGGAACGTTTCTGAAAGCTCCGAGTTCACAACTTGTGACGTGTTTGTTGACGTTGTCAGAAATGGCGGAGGCCATGGACGTTAATTTTTCGGCGCATAATAAGTGAATATATCGTAATTTTAGTTGTATATTGTTTTTCTTCGTAATTTTATAATATGTCTGAGGAAAATGTTGATATTCCCAACAGCCTCATCCTTTTCCTCTGTCATATGCCTTTGCATTTCCTGCATTATGTTACCCACTTGTTGGCTTGCTAAATTGTTAACCTCTGTGGCTTCTAGATACCGACACAATAACGTTAATATTGCCCCTTGCTTAGCGGCGGTGTTCTCACGACTTAACCACCTGAACGCCAACCATATTGTATACACGACTTCCCATGTTGTAAACACAAGCTCACGAGTTGCATTTGATGTAAACATGGACCCAAGCCGTTGCCTAGCAATGCAATTCCATTGGTCTATAGCTGCAAACAACTATTTGCTATGTTAAAGATATAGAGGAGTAATGTCTACATGAGAAGAGAATGAAGGAGGCAATACAAATGTTTTGAGCACCTGACCTGTCCTCTAGCCCCACCAGCAGGTCCGCCATAGAAATAGGTCCACATCTGTGGTCTTGAGTGCCTCAACAACCTGGATTGCCATGAAATTTGGCACAGATATCCCTGTACCCCACAGTATGAATCATAAGTAACTTACTTTGATACATTTTCATATAGTGCCAGTCATTTATATCAAAAGGAATGACATTGCTAAGAGCCTGTACTTTGTGTTTAATGCTAATTAGCATGTGTTAGCATGGTACACACAAGATCAAAGAATGTATATTGCCAAGAAGTGACAGTCGATAGTTTTTTTCCATTACAACATCAGCGCCCAGCAGCAAAGCTACGCTTCCGCCCTTTCGGACTGAAAGCGACTACCGGACGCCAGTAAAACGTTCGCCTAAAAAGTGCCGTACAAAAGTAAAACAAAATGATTTCTATTCTATTGTCATATTACACCGAAATGGCCTGTGTTGAACAATTACATATTATAAATATAGAAAGCGTTTTCAGTCCAAATTGGCGGCAGCGGCTGTCGTCAAAAAAACACCAGAGTTTCGTCTCTTTGCTTCTATGCTCTTTGCTAAGATGGTTAACATACGAAACATCAGCATGTTAGCATTGTCATTGTATGTTAGCATGCTGATGTTAGCATTTAGCTCAAGTACATCCCCACAGAACTGCTAGCACAGTTGTAGAAGTCTTGTTTTCCTCTGTATGATATCTAAAAGTCAGCGCTAGACAGTGAGTCAAGAAACACTCGTTCATTAATTCTTACAACAAAATGTTTGTTTTTTTTTAAAAAAAAGCTAAAATTTTATCAAATTCAACTGTAGCTGCTGTTTCTATCTACAATCATCCAGGAATAACACACATATCAAAGTAGACCAAGACATTTAAATCACATCACCATCAGCAGAAATATGGAGCCTTCACACACACTATAGAGAGATACAGTATGTCTTTATGTATTGTCGTGTTATGAGGCGGTTTTGAACAGTGTGTTGATTGAGGTGGAGCAGAATTAGCGTGTTGTTTTGGGCCAGAGGGACGTTATTGGAGCATGTCTACCTTGCTCTCCCATGCATAGCTAATAATGAATCCCCAAGGAGGCCTAATAAGGCATTAGCCTACCCATGAGCACATGGGCTTAAGCTACAATACACATGGCACAAACCTTTATACACACAAGGCTGGCAGACAAATGAACACATCACTACATCATATGACACACGACTGTAAAATACACATCATATATTATGGAGTCAAACACACTTGGTGACAATCAGGAGGAAAAGCAGCAGTTTTTAAAAGCTGTTAACTGAAATTAAGCAACTATCTCTGAGATGTTTTGATGGAAAGGTGTCGATCGAGGAGGAAACCTTTAGAAAGTGGTTAGCATTTTATTTTTTTCTTGTTTACATTGTTTATTAGCATCGATCTTTTTTTGTATGCACTCCTTTGTTTTCTCATCCTTATCCCACAGTTTGTTACTGATGTCCTTCCCTCGCTCTTTCTTTTTATCTTTCATTGATTTGTACAGATAAAATTAAGTTTCATAGGAAAATGCATTTTGTTTTTTTGCTACAGAGAAATCCACGTCTGATAAAAAGTCCACACACTCATACTAGTTCGACATAAATAAAAGTGAATTTCTTTCCTCTTTTTATTCTGTTGTAAGCAGTCCTTTGTGCAGCAGCATGGTGCTAAATACCCCCCTGCCATCTTCCCTTCTCGGTGGAGGAGGAAGTCCCTGCTGCAGGAGCGTCTGTCAGCCTCCATTTGTTTTCGCTGTCTAGCAAAGCAGCCCTTTGCTTTTCTTCAGATCAATTTGCTCCCAGTCTGGGAGGGAAGCATATTCATCTCTCTTCATTTCCAAAATAGTCTGCAACATAATTGTAGTGATTTATTTGCAGAGGAAACAATGTAAAAAAAATCAATTCATTTAATGAAATATAAATGTTAAAGTTGAACTTCCCTTCTCAGGATTTATCAGATCAGAAACATCTATTTTCATTTGCAAAGTATGGTGAACACTGCAGCCTGCTGGTTGAAAGACGTCACTGCATACTGCTCCATCAGTTTACCTGGAAGTCTTGATCAGACAGGTAGACTTCCAGGCGCTGGGGGTCCACTCCTTCAGGTAATGGGCTCCGCAGCAGCTCCTCCAGAGGGTACTGGGTCTTCATGAGCTGGGCCAGGGCGTCCTGCACCAAGGTCAGCTTCATCCGCCCCGCATCGCCCTGACAAATACATCAAACGCCCAGGGAAAGTCACAGATTCAGCTATGACTGCCAGCAACAGCCTGTATTAATATCTAGACTACACAACAGGAAACAGTAGATATATAGGTCTAACGTACCTGTGTGTGGGGTCCCAGGCTCCTCTCCCAGCGGGGGAACACGTTAGTGAAGGTGAGAGGTTCTAACCCCTCAAATATGAGGTAGGCCTGCGGTGGGCGTCTTGGGTTCATCTCTGGGATACAGAGAAAAAAAACATAAAGAAATGTTTAAAGACATCAACAAACAAGCAAAGCTTTAATTTCTAAACCATTCCTCTCAAACAGCTTCCTCCTACCTTTGCAGTACTGCAGCGCCGTCTGCATGGCACACCTTCTCTCGTCATGCCAGCAGCTCCAGGCCGAAGCGGAGCTCTCCGTCTGCTCGGGCTGACCCCTCTGCCACAGGTAGACCTCCAGACGGTTGTCAAGCAGGAACAAGGCTGGCAGACAGACAACAAAGATAGGAGATATATTAGACAATAAAGTGGAAGTAGATTAGATTTGTATTAAATTAAGTTTGATTTTGTTGTTTCTGTGGGATGCTGGCAAGAACAAGACTCGGTCAAAAACCGAGTATATGGCTGGACCGTGTTTGGTCAGTTTGTTACACAAATAGACAGTGGTCATGTCTATATTGTTAAATCCAGCGGTACATATCCACCAGATTATTTCTAAGGTGAATAACAAACCTTCAAGCTCTATATGACTTTATTATTTACAGCAAATTTTCAGCATCTGAAAACTAGCAATGTATGACACGTCATGTATTTTGATAAGTTATCTTGTAAAGCCATATTCAGTGCTATGGAACAGCCCTCAGTCTTTTAAGCCACTTCTTAAAAGCCAGTTTCTAAAATTTGCTACCTCAAACAAATGTCAGATTGTTTTCTTAAAACATTTTTTAGTTTAATCACAGAGAAAAAGAGAAAAGAGGATGTTTTTGATGTACTGTGTGTGTTGAGTATGCTCTCACCCGGCTGTGGTACAGAGTACAGACTCTCCTGGACGAAGGGCGTTGCCATGACGAGACCCGGCAGCCGCGTTGGACTCTGCAGCTCTTCTGCCTGGAAACTCCCAGAGGAGGCGCTCAGGTAGAAGAGGCGAGGTGTGAAGTTATACTTTCCTGGATCTGAAAGATGATATTTTTTTTCTGTCATTTTAAAGTTTACAGAGTTGAGAGAAACATCCTGGGTGGAGAGAAGTAGTTTCCTACCTTGCAGCATGCAGTCGTAGGCCTTCCTGTCCATTTGTCCCAGCGCTGTCCAGAAGTCTGCAGGCTCCGACCCTTCCTCCACCACCTGCACCGTCACAGGGCTGCTTTTACTGAGACCCAACTCTGGAGGACACCTAATAAACACACACAATGATTTCAACCTTCGGTTTTAGAAACATCATTGGATCCTTCGAAAGCCCACCCTGTGTATGTGACTCACATCTGAGTGAGATGCTCCACTGCCCTCTTGCTGACCTCTCTGGAGCTGCTGTGAGCTTTACAGCCAGTCCAGAGATACAGCACCCCCTGCTGGCTGTTGAGGAGCACAACAGAGCCCCTGGACCTCAGACCTGCACAGCAGCAGTCCACCTCTAGCAGAGAGCCTTCCTCTGGGAGCTCTCCTCGCACACAGAACAGACGCCACTCTGCTACAACAGACAGATAAGATTACATGTTGTTAAATAATACCACAAAACAAGGAAAGTAGACACAGGAAGACAGACCCTTACTGTACAGTACCTGCATTAGTGGAAGCCTCCTCTCGCTTGCCCTTGTGAATGACCACGCCTCCCTGGAAAAGCTGCAGGAAACAGGGAGGTTCCTTCCCCTGAGGTACCACCACCTCCAGAAACAACACAATGAACACACAGGCTGTTAACAACAACAGTCCTGCTGGAGGGGAACTGAAGATGTCAGCGTACATTGTAGTTTTGGCTTCTATAATATTAGAAAAAGCCCTAAAATGTCTGTTTGAGGAGGTGTGTTCGATAAGATCTGGGTACCTGTACAGACATTTTTTAAGGGTAAGGACTAGTGTGTTGTGTCTAATGTAAAACACTTTGCTCTGTATATACTTTTGTAAAGAAAAATTGCTTTGTATTTAATTTAATTATGACTGTGGTTATTGTTATTATTATTATTGTTTGTATTCCTGCTATGCTCTAAAAAATAACAAACATATTTAAAAGAAAAGATATCATCACAACAAAATATATAATTTTTAAATATTTCACATTAATAAAACATTACATTACATATTAGTAACTTGTGATTGCTGTCAGAACAAAAAACAGTTTATGAAAAAGCCAACACATTTGCATCTGTCAAACTGTTTAAGCTCTAACAAATGCTGAACACATACAGTGTGTGATTTGCATGTAAACACTTGTACTGCATTTTATCTACTAACTACAGTCATCAAGTGAATGAAGTACATTATGTTTCCATCAAAATGTGTTGAAATAAAAGTATAAATCCTCACCAAAAAATGTTCTTACAGTGTTATTACTTTCAGGTGTAGTCATATGTACGAGTGGATGATCTTATTACTTGTGAATCTTCATGGTTGTTCATCCCAATGGACAGGAAAGCAGCGGTGTCCCGTCCGCTGACGCTGGAGTGACGGCCCCGCCACAGGAAGAAGGCGGTGTTTTCTTTTGGTCCGGGACCTCCGGTACACTCTTCAGTGCTGTTCATCTTATCTACAGTAGAAAAAAATCTAGTTACATTTATATTTCAGGCATTTTTGGAGTTGATGTTGATGATGATTAAAGAGTGTGAAGGGATCATATGATAGATGTCACTGACCAACAGTGTTAGTGCTGTACGTCCATCGGATGACGTAGGAGTCTCCTTCGTGAAGCTGTCCGGAGCTCTCCACGGGAACTTCACTGTCATCAAACTCCTGGACGTGCCACGTGTCCACGGCAACTGTTTTCAGCTCCATCTGGCGTCCTTCCTCCAGCGTGATGACCCCGTGGCCCCTCTGTACATCAACCCCAGACAACACATTGTGGACCAAGCCGTCCCCTTCCAGTGACTGACCCGACACTAGAGCTTTAGCGTCACAAGCGCTCAGGACGTCTGATGATGGGGACGCCGTGGACTGGGAAGTCTGAACTGGGACGTGCTGTGGAAAGATGGAAGTTTAAAAGGAACGTTATCTTCCTGGTATCAATCAACAGGCCAAAGTATTGTGTGTGCCGCAGCATCACTTTTAAATGTTGCACTGTGAGATGAACCTGAGTCTCCTTGTTCACTGCAGCAGCTTCCTCCACGCCTCCACTCCCGCCGGTCCAGTCCAGGAACTTCTCCCTGAAAAGAGCCGTCTCGTTGTGCTCTGAGACACAACCGAACAACGCCCAGCTCGGACGCCCCTCTCCCCTCCTGAGGACACAGTTTGAGACATAGTCCCGTTAGGGAACCCATTTTCAAGGAGTATAGTGACAGTATAATGCAGTAAATATACACTTTAGAGCAGTGGTTCTCAATGTTTTTCCCTAAGAGACCCCTTTTCTATCATTGAGTAAACTGACCCCCTAAGTGACATTTTATGGATATTTCATATTACATTCAATGCATAACAATAACAGTACACAACAACTGATAAACTGTACAATTAACCCAAATAGTAAACGCAGTTACTGCAGGAATTTTGTGTAAAACAAGCAATTTGGATGAATTTTGAACAGATTATTTTCTGTGAATATTGCATCAGAGATGAGTTTTCCTGATATTTTTATTAATTTTTAATACAATTCTTTGTCTGTATTGTGTTTTCTTTTTTTTTTAACAATCATTTAAACTTCATAGCCTTCTTTTTTTTGACAAATTCAGTGTTTTCTTCTCCCTGACGCTCCCTGATTGTTCTATCAGCTCTTTGGTTGTTTTAACTGTATACTTTTATAATGCAGGACGAGGCTGTTCAGCAGAGAGAGAAGGCTCTGTGAATATAACTTGTGTTCATGTCTTCACCTTGCCCTTATCCTCTTTATATCTTAAATAATATATCCAAACTTTAAAAATAACCTCAACCCCTTTCAACACCTTTTCGGATGAACTGGAACATGATGAGCCTCAGCATGTTGGACCTCACTAATGCTCTAATGTGGCAGCAGATTAATGCCGGGGTTTTGGAATGACATGTTCAACAGCTTTCGGTCTACTTGTTTGAATTGAATTTCTAAACAGCTGTCTTTTGCCAGCTGCAGCATGTCAGTGTGTGGTGCGGACAGATAACAGCATGTCATGTGGACACAACGGTGTGTGCTGGGTGTTCCTCCATGTGTGGCAGTGTGGGATTACAATTTGGTTTTAAAGACCAGCTGCAGACGTGGTACAGTAAACTTAATGCTCTATGCTCCATGTGTCTAGTGTCCTGTTACATAAATTGCTATTATTGTGTGTACCACAATGTTCAACATGTGCAGTGAATACTTACAGCTGTACTCCACTGCTTCTGTAACGTGTTCTAATATTGATATGCTGTTATTTTTTGTTGTGAAGTGCGGACTAAAAGCTTCACCGCCTGCGGTGTGAACATACCGCTGTGTGTCGGGGTTACACTGCGTGGGATCCAGTGGATTGACTCGACAGTTGCTGTAGTCATAAGCTCCGACCCACACTTGGTGAGTCAGCTGGAGAGCCACATTCCTCCTGCTGAAGGAAACATCCTGTCCCTGCCACAGGTACACCTCGCTGCCGAAATCAAACACCAGGGCCTGGACACACACATATAGACATGTACAGTGTGTGCACAGAGTTAAATCTGAGAAGTGATCAGCTATTAAAAAACGGACCTAAAACAAATTGGAAACAAGACACGTAATGAAGAATGATAAAGCAACAGGAGAGTCCAGAAGAGAGCTCAGACCTCATTGGAGCCCAGCAGGGCGATACTGGGGATGGAGGCCCAGGTCTGTTCATGAGGCACCAGTCTGTTCTCCACCAGCCGGTACACACAGTTAGACTCCACCACACCGCTCTCATAGAGCTCATCCTCCTCTTCTGCACTGGCTCCTGAGGGGAGAAGCAAACAGATCCAACAGATCTTTAATCTTATTTTTCCAGTTTTGTTGACTTTTGTCACATCAGATAAAAAGCTAAATTGTAAATGTGTAAAAGCAGGTCTTGTTGTTTTATAACCTGTCCTTTACAACAAAATGACTAAATGAAATGAACAAAGCAGACATTTTGACCTCTGACCTCTGTAATGTGTCCTTCCTCCTAGGAGGCTCCAGAAGTCTGCAGCCAGGCTGCTGTCACAGTTCAGGCCCTCCTCCAGGTGGACCACCTCAGAGGCCTGACAGCCCAGATCCCTCTGACTCTGGATGGACGACGCCAGCCCAGAGGCCTGAAAAACAGAAATGATCAGTTTCTAATGCCACGGAAGAAGGAACAAGAAAATATGTAGTCACAGAATCTGATGGATCAAAGGGTTTGGCGTAACACCGGGCAAGTTTAAAGACAATATGCAAACCCAACAATTCAATTTTCACGATTTTGAAAAAATATCTTATTGCGATTATCTTGACTGATATTGCCATTGCGTTATTAGAGGGAAGGATTATTTTTACATCATAATTCTCATTTTTATTGAAAAACATATTAAGATGATTATGGTGTGATTATTGCAGGGATCTGTACCAAACAAAGATGTTTTCTTAAGTCTGTGGAATATGATGTGTAGGCCAGGACATCTCTGCACCACCACAATATCTAATATTTAATTTAAAATGGTATTTTGACACACAAATATCCTGTAATTTGTGATTGCGGTTTGATAAAATTTCAATTAATTGTGCCGTCCTATTTTTAACCTACAACGTGGCAAAATGATCAGGAATGTTACTGAAAATAATCAAAACATACATATCATGCTGTCGATTATGTAACCTGAAAGCTAAAAGCATCACAAAGCATCAATACTGCCAGTGCTACCTCCAGAAACAGTGTTAATATATTTTACTGTGCTGTGCTAAAATGCTCCTTTGGGTATCATTTCATGCATTTTGTGGCATGAAATTAAAAATGTGATTATGTAATATTTATCTAATAGTTATATTATCATTTCAATTTGTAACACCCATACAGATATTCTTCTCCAGCACATAAAGTGATATTTTACGGCATCTGGGCGTTTGATAATACGGTTTTAAACGAAGCATTTTTACACATTTTCACCAGATTCACATTTCATGGCACAAAATGTCATATCTTGTACACCTATCATACCCCATCCTGTAAATGTATTCTAACAACATACTGTCTTGAAAATGAAATCATGACAGTATGTTACTGTCCTCGGTGGTGGTACCTTGGCTTTCTCTTGTTCATTGGCAAACTCTCCGCTCCACAGGATGCAATGCTCCGGAGTGACTAATAGGAAGCAGTCTCCGCTGTTCAGCGAGCGCACTGACGGCTCCACCAGACGCACCTGGACATGCCGCCTACCTGTCACCACAGACACTAGTCAATATAAAAACCTCAACATGAAGACACTCGTGCACACACATGAATATTTTTCTGACCTTTGATGAGAATGAGCATCATGCTGCTGAAGGGAGGAGAAGACTTGGTCGTATCGGAGGAAGAGATGAAGTCTTCTGATCTGGAAGGATGTGAATCAGCCACGGAGGAGTTCTTGGACTCTGTGGGGAGGGAGAAACACACGATAAGGAAGCTGAATAATAAAGACAGAGAAATAAAAAAAAGAGAAAATGTTCCCACTCACTCTTCTCTGCTTGGCTGCTCTCCTCAGCAGCTGTGTTGTTGACTCTTTCTCCCATGTAGTCCTGCATGATATCCTCCCGGGCAGCCAGAGCCCTCAGAGGGTTCCTGGAGCCCTGAGTCCGACGGGACGGACGCACCGACCGCCTGTGCTCCGCTACGGCTGATGTCAATCTGCACCACACACAGCAACAGTTGAATATTAGTTATTATATATATTAGCTAATGATGTGATATTACTACTGTGACGTGACTGTAATCAGGGCCAGAATTTATAAAGCTGCTCAGAGTAAACTTTGGTCTTTAGTGCACAAAAATAGAGTCATTTTGCTTTTATTCTAAGAATTGAAGTTAAGAGCCATCAATAACTTTTTAGACAGTTTTGAAATTATTCGAGAGCTCCAAGAGTGTCCATAACTCACCAGCAGATGGCTGTTAAACGCACAAAGTAAAATAATAAAATACAAGAATTTTGGTGAATTTAAATACAATGATTAAGAAAACACAGACATGTCTCACTGTAAAAAAAAGAAACATTTTAGGGGTTTCAGAAAACCAGAAACAATCAATAATCTATTTGAGTCACATACAAACAACATCACAACGGATTTCTGCAAAGGTTTTCACTTTAAATTGTTAATCTATCCCTCTTTCACTCAATTATATAAATGAATAATATTCCAAACCAAATATTGTCAACATCACCATTATCATGGGGAACTTTTAATATATATGTTTCACTATAGTGACGCATGTATAGCATCTGAGAGAAATGAAACATGACCATGTGTGCATGAAGCTATGATTAGTGATGTGATGCAGTCCTGACACGTCACCATTGGAGGCCTTTTTCTGGGGGACCCACTTTTTAAAAATGACAAACCATCGCTAACCAATTCACACTAGGCCTTATTTATAAATTTATGTAAATAAAACATCAAATTTGTGCATGAAAATTAACATTTCCGACCATTTTTTACCGCCATTTCCGCATCACCTCATATTATCTTGAATTGGTAAACCAGCCGTTTCGAAGAGATATACGTTTGAAAAATCCCAACTGTTTTATGCATGTGTTATTGAATACATATACACATGTTAAATACTTTATAAATGAGACAAAACAAATAGATTTAGGTGGAGTTAACAGGCTTTTGTTTTTTTTCCTCTCATCAGTAAAACAAACAGACTGTACACTAGCCTTTCACTCCCTCATGTGGCTCAAAGGTGAACTGCAGATATAAATGTTCAATAAAAGACTATGGAAGACCTAATAAAATATCCTGCAACAGACTACTGGTTACATACCTAAGAATTTATCTCAAAAGAAAATAGCTCAAACCAGATCAGGGGGTCCCTCTAACACATACCTAAAAGGATATTTATAATACAGCGATAGGGAAGGCCAATAATCTTACAATCTGTGGTAAAACCAGGCTCACATGGGTGTGTTGGTCTGGCAGAGGACACCCAGGTCCTGCTCACTCTCTGCAGCAGCGACGTCTCCACAGGGTTGGGGGACGCAGGCCGAGGGAGGCAATTGATCTCTGTAGAAACCGCCGTCAAACGTGTTTGATTCATCCACAGGCGTCTCCTCCTTCACCTCATGAGGAGCCACTGAGAGCGGAGAGCTCTGAGGAGCTGCAAGGGCGACGGGATGGGAAATATTAACTTTAAAATACTTTAACAACTGATATCAGGTATCTTTACATGATCTTACCTTCGAACTCCATCGCAGGCTGCATGGAGATTTCTGTTCAGCAAATAGAGCAAACAGTTTAGAGAGAAACAGACAAGAAGAGTCTCAACACAGTTTTTATTTCTATCTACAGCAGCTGTAACCTTCAGATGAGCACGTTGGAGCTTCAGGGTGCCCCTGGTTATGAGAGGAGTCATTCCTGTCTGGTTCTGGAGATCCTAACAGATGGTGAACACATCTGAGAGTCAGAGACACAAACCTGCTTCAGGTGAAAGATACAGACATGATGAAAGTAAACTCACCTCTCTTGGCCAGACATTCTTCCTCTTGCTGTTTCCTTTCCTGCTCTGTGTTCATTTCCTCAGGTTCGTCCATCTCATCCTCAATTCCCTTAGCCTATAAAGTCAGAGAAACAGATGAGCTCTTCTGTACATTAAAACATCAAAAAGATTTAATGAAATGTGGGCCTGCGTGACCTTCTGTCTCCACTGAGGCTCAGGCTGGTTCTGGGTAGGAGAGGAGACTTCTTGTGCCTCAAAGGACAAATTCGTCTGAGGATGAAGTCAAATCAGAATACATGGATAATAAAGAAACAGGTTAATTATTTAATGTAGGAAAGTGGGCCCCTTTGGAGACGTGCATGACCAGGGGGAAAAAATATGATGTTCAATGAAACAGATTAATTTGGGAACAAACAAGACAGCAAGACTATCAAGATACAAAATGTATTCAGGCTGCAAAACAACACATAAAGTATGTGAGTTTTTTCTATAGAGATATATAGATAGTATATCAATACTGTAGCATAATGATATTATTATATTATTGCATCAATGTTCTGCTGTTTCCTGTTGCTTTGTATGATTTTGTTGCTCATTTAGGTGTCTGAGGGTGCTTTCTCAAGCCAACATTTAGTCTGTTTTAATCAAACTCTGGTGCGGTTCGGTTGGGCGGTTGGGAACGCAGTAAACGTACTCCGTTTGGGGACCAAAACAACTTGCTAGAGGTGGTCTTGGACCGTTTCTAAGTGAACCCTAGTGCGGTTTGATTGCAGTGAGAACATAATGTAACCCAATTACATGAATTGAACCAAACCACAGGGAATTATGGGATGCCTACACGGGCATTTGTTTAGATGGACACAGCATCTGGGCCGAAGAGAACATACAGAATATGATAAATAAAGTCCAAAAAAATAGTGACCTTCAAAAAGTCATTCCAGATAAACTAGAGGAGACACAGCAGATCACTGCTGAGTCTGGGAAAAACCTTCGGCCCTGCTCCTTTGTACACGCCCCTCAGCAAATACATTTTTTAATATGCTTTAATTCGCTTTAATTTGTGCACGGTGAAACTGAACCAGACTAAATATAAAACGAACCAAAAAAAATCAATTTCACTCTGATTTGAACTAACCAAACGGGAGTATGGCTTGTGAAAGCGCCCTTAGCAGTTGACAATTATCCTTCTGGCACATTTACAGAAACATTGATTAACATGTGTTTTCCATATAAATACAGAAAATTAAATTAAAATCAACACATGTGATGCACAACAAGGAAACACATCAGTCAAATCCAAAATATGTTGCTCTCGAGTTCTCGAGAGACATATTGTGTCTAAAAACGCCATATGAGCAACAGAACCCGATGAGAAACATGAATTTCACAATCGTGATAATGTTAACAAAAAAAATATTATTTTTAATTTTATTTTTTCTTCTGTAATTTATTTAGTTATTTATTTATCATCTTCTTTGTCTTATTCATTGATATTGTATGAAGCAATGATTTTGTATCTTGGAAAACAAATGTATGGTTTAACTGAGTCAATAAATAAAAAGGAAAAGGAAAAAGATTATATGAACAAAACTCAAGCTTGTTTCTTTTTTGAAACAAGTTTCTCCAATATTGTTGCGGGTTGTTCAAATTATAATTGGGAAGGTCGGTGTGGAGGTAAGACAGAGAAACTAAAGGGAAACTGTGAAGCTGAGATGTCTCACTTCAGAAAAAGGATAATTTTCAAACAAAAAAACACTCCGCAGGCGACGGAGTCGCCTTGTTAGTGTGAGTGAAACTTCACACGTCATCTGTAAAAATCACAGCCACGTGAAACAGAAAACTTTTCACTGCATATAAAACACTGCAAACCAAAAACAGCAACAATTAATCATCCATGCAGCAGCGGCTCAAACAGTTACCTGGTTGAAACACATGATATATTGGGGTGTGTTGCTAGAATAGACAGAGGCAAAGACGGGCTCCTGGGAGAGAAGAGGAATTGGAAGAGAGAGAGAGGGGCACGCTAAAGCTACTGTAACATTAGTAATGCATAAAATCTTCATAATGGAGATTTAGAAAGATCTATGCATTGAGAAGTATTAGTCGAAGACTTACCCAGCACTGAGGGTTGACGCTCTCCACATGACGGGTTTCTGTCTCTTCCTGCAGAGGGCAGAATGGGGGAAGATAATAAAAACAATAACAGAAAACAAATTAAAATGTTGCTAGAAGTAAAAACAGAAATTAACAGAACAGCAGGTCTTGAGGTAAAGTACAATTGATTGGCTGCTTGTAAATTATATTAGACCATGTTGCAGATTAATGTAGAAATATGTATTTGATAAGTGTTTTTTTTGTTTTTTCTTCCGTATTTTATTTGTATGTTAAGATTTTATAGATGTAATTTTTTTAATTAACTATTTTAGTTTAGTTTTTATTATTATTATTATTATTATTTATTATTTTGCATATAGGAGTTATTTGATTTGTTGACCAAAATGTGACAATGTTCATGTAAAAAAATCAATAAATACTAATTACAAAAAAAAAGAAATTAACAGAACAGGAGAGGAATATTAAAATGAATACACACACATACAGTACATGTACACACAAACATCACCACGGTGCAGCTGAGATCATTAAAGGGTCAACATTTAATCACCAGAATAGTCTGTTTACATTTCACATAATACTCTGAGACAGTCAACATACATAAACACTAGATATTCCTCAGTAACTTTAGTCTGATCTCAAGCCATTTAGCACCTCCCAAACCCAGAGTGCTGTTGCTAAGAGATGATATAATATCTGGTTTCACTGGAATGACAAACACACCGATCTAACCTTCGGCCGAAAGGAGGAGCGAACCCAACAACCTCATCATTACATTTTCCCCACGAAGCCCCGGGGGCTTTCCCAGATCAAAACACTGCAAACATCTGTGGATAAAGCCCAGTTCAAAATTCTTGTTTCATTTTGTTGACCTATTAGAGTCAAAGAACTCTTTTTATCACTCCATAAATCAGAAAATAAATACTGTCATCAGCCATAAAAAAAACTATTTTCACCATGTTTTTAGGGCTATAATGTTCTATAAATCAGGCTATGAATGATATATGAAGAAACACATCTGAAAAAACCTTCTGAATAAAGACAGGAATGAAACTGGAAAGTTTGGTGGCTGTAAGTGCTACTGAAGTGGGGATTTCTGGCCTTTAAAGATATGTATTGTAAAATTTCAGGTAATACCTTATTTTACAGGTCCGCAAATTTCATGGTAATTAGGTGACAATTAGCAAATTACCTATTTGAAATTTCTTTGGAATTACTGCCAAACTACCCCAATATTTACCTCAAAATTGATCAAAAATTACTTAATTATAAACATTACTTAATAATTATTTTCCACTATTTCCCAATAAATAGAGACACTCAGACAAACCGAGAGGGTCCTTTTCATCCACAGACAACTTAGGGAGGTTCATTCCAACATTTTTAATGTCAAATAAATTCGGCGGTTGCTGTATACTTGCCAAATTTGCCGGTAGAGAATACACCGTACTGAACAGCCACAGCGAACATTTAAAAGCATTTAGTCCGTGGCTAGTGTCCATTTGTGGCCCCAACAGATATAATCTTTCTGTTAGCGATAAATAACTGGTAATTTATTTAATACATTTCCAGGAAAAGAATACAAAGTTAATTGATATGCTTTATTTCCATGTCTGCTGGTAAATAGATAATAATTAGCAAATAACTTCTTTGAAATTTCTTTAAAAAACTCCCTGAATCATCACATCAGCTACCAGGTTACATTTGTGTAGACAATAAGTCACACAATGGTGAGATTTGTGCCTGATCAGAAGTGTCACAGCCACTTCTCAAGCCTAAGGGCCCTATTTTAACGATTATATGCTATTTTAGCATATAACTATTAAATAATGTTTATAATAAAGTCATTTCTGATAAAGTTTGAGGTAAATATTGGGGTAATTTGGCAGTAATTCCAAAGAAATTTCAAAATGGGTTACTTGCTAATTATCTTTTTTTTTTGCGGACCTGTTGTGTTACCCAATATTTGTATCTCTCTTCTCATCTCTGGATTTTAGCAGCTTGACAGTCCAAAGATTTTAGTGAGTGAATCAAACTGAAACCTTAAAAGTGAGGGGGACGAAAATGGGATTTTGAAAAGCGAAATTAAACTATATCCCTCTCTGCTGACAGTCTGAAACTCCAAACTGGACTCTCAAAGGATTAGAGATGAGATTAGGGGGTCAAAGACTTTCCCCTTTACAGACCAGAGAGGCGGAGCAGCTGCTGACTCTGCAGCTGTGATTTGGTCCACTGAGATCCTCATTGTACAAACTGATATATGAAACATATCTTACCTTACTTCTGCTGGTGTTGGTCGTCTCCCGCAGTTTAACGGTGCTGTCTACCAGTGTGACCTGAACATGACCCATGGCTGTGGTTTCTTCATTCATCCTCACCACACTCTCCTCCTCATTCTGCTGCCTTTAGGACACATCACATAATACAGAATATTAACCATAGAACATATCAACAAAAAACTGTATTTCAGTTAAATTGGCATCCTAAAACTGCTGACAGCTGATGTTTGTACTGGTGACATCTGTAAATTTGATCATATTTGCAGCATGAAGTACTCTATGTTCTTTTTTCTTATAATGAGGCAGCTCATGTAACTTAGTTTCTGATACTCACTGTACTCTCCCCGTAGTATCTGAGCTGTGCTCCTGCAGCTCTGTGTGGCAGGGCGTCTCCTCCTGCGGAGCGTCCTGCTCTGTTAAGGCTCTTATCGGTGTACAGGCGATGGTTTCCCTCCTGGTTCGAGCTCTCTGCCTCCAGGGAGCAGCACCTTCCACACCTGAAGCCTCTCGCCTCGCTCTCCGTGGCGGTACAGGCATTTCCTGGTGCTCTGTGCTCTCCATCCTCCCTCGTATCTCTGCTTCTTCACAGCCTCCACCATTCTGCTCATGGCCGGACGGTGCATCCGTCCAACCGCCTTCCGTCCTGCTCCGCTCTGAGCCTCCGGAGCTGCTCTTCTTCAGGATTCCTCTCAGGACTGGCTCAGAGTCGTGGAGCTGCAGGTCCTGCTGGGTCGGGCCACCAAGCTGCCCGGGCGCTGGGCCAGCATCAGGTCTCGGCTGGGTGAGGCGTATCTCGCTGGGTTTTAGGTTGACAGACGAGGCCTGCTGTCTGTCGGACAGGTGAGGGGACAAAGAGAAGGCGGGAAGCTGTACGGGGCCTTTCTGGAGCTGAACAAGGCACAGGGAGGAGACACAGGTATAGATAATTATTCAAAATGTATTTGTTGAGAAACTATACATTCAGAGAGGATGCATGTCGACATTTTGAACCAAGTTTGAAGCTTAAAAGCCATCACTGTCTTCTTTAACTTCTTCCACTCCTTGAGTACGCCGGCGCCCTCGGCCGAGTTTCTATAGGCACCCATGAATCTCCCCTTTACAGACATGCCCACTTTACGATAATCACATGCAGTTTTGGGCAAAAGCCATGCAGTTTTTTGAATGCAGTACAAATGTGTTATTTTCTCCTATTCTAAAATGATGTATTTGAATATTTCTGCATACTGGGGTCCCTACACAGTCTTGGAATTACATAAATTGGGTATCACTGTAAAGCCGAGACTCTTGTGGATCCAATGAGCCCAACTGTATTCATGTGTGATGATGTTAGTCCCCATAGCAGCCATTTCATTGTAGTGAGACCATTTTTTGAAACTTCATTGTATAAAATGACCTGTAGTGACCTCTAGGATAATCACAACCTCATGAACCTTTACAACCACAATCTAAAGACCTAGAGCATTCAGAGGATGGATGGCTTTCCTAGCTAGATTGACAATAAGGGGGTTTCTGAGCAGTTTCCAGAACAGAAGTGCTCGCCATCCAATCGCCGAAAAATGCAATTCTTGCAGAAATCTCCAAATGTCAAAAGTTTTTGAAACCAAATCACAGCATCAACTTTTTCTATGGTGTTCCTCAAGGTCTTGGTGTCCTAATGTGGTATTTTGGAGGGATTATTTATCATTTTTATCAATTCTCGCGTGTTAAGAAATGGTTAAATTTAGCACCAAATCTGTGTGACAAATGGTATCAACCCAAAAATTGCAACTATGAGACATAATAGAGCATGAGAATGACCATCATACACTTCCATCATAATGTTCTAAGCCCTTCTACACTTTTACAATTCATTTTAATTAATTCATTAATTATTATAATAATTAAAAACAGACAAAAATGGGTTTATGGAAAAGAGGAGTGGAAAAGGTTAAAAGCACTCTCTGACTTGTTCCTTTATCGTCTGTCTTTTCTGTGAATTTTGTATACTCACCAGGTTGACCTCCTCCACAGTGATGGGCTGTGTTCGGTACCGAGCCCCCTTCTGCCTTCGTCTCTCTGGGGGCCCGTCGGCGGGGCCGCTTGCCTCCCTCCCCGGCAGCGACAGTTTGTTGAAGAGGGCCAGCTTCTCGCTCATGCTCAGCTTGCTGCTCTCATCGCTGTCCTCCACTGACTCAGCCTGCACACACTGGGACTCCACTGGTAGTGCTGGTTTTGGGGCACTGCAGGGAAACGAGCACAGATGATATGAAGCAGGATTATAATTACAAGATAAGACCAGGGTGACATGTTCCTTTATTACCATGAACACACACACTGTAGTTTATTTTGAGTCAATCCCACATACACCATCCTGCTGCTGGAAATACTCATTAGAGTATCAAATGTGTATTATACTGCCACTGAAAGTAGTCACCAATAAATGCATTATTTACTCCCACTACAGTGCCCAGCTGTTTCAGGAAATTAATGAGCCTTTTTTTTTTTTTTTAAATGAAACTATATATTTGTAACCTGTTTTTAAGGAGTCATGTCATGTTGGTTTTGGTCTTTTTATGAGACTTGTTGACAGTAAGAAAACTGCAGAATAATGCCAGCTTTAGCCTTTAAACACGTGAAGGTTATCCCAAATGGCTAAGCGAAAAGAAACAACTATGCAACAAGTGTTTATATTAGTTTATACTGTGCATAAAACTGTTAAGAATCCAACCAAATGCCCATGAAATATGCTGTATTCCTAGCACTGAAGCTAACATCTCCCTCCATCTGGCCACTAGGGTTCCCCACCTGATAGCCACGATTTCCTCACAGGTGATTGGCTGAGTTAGGAAGCGATGGTCGTTGCCACGGCGCACCCTGCGCTCATGACAGACGCTGCCCGAGCGAGGCTTCAGGAAGGCCGAGGCCTCGGGGGCTGCAGACTTCTCCAGCTCCTACAGAGGAGATATAGATATGTAGATAGAGAGATGGTCTTTAATGTCCCCAAAGGGAAATTCATTTAGCTCAGGTCAGTACCTGACTAACAGACATACTAACAGACTAACATACAATACAATAAACAGATACAAATAGACACCACAGTACAAAACATGATTCTCAAAGATAAGATCATGAAACGAAAAGATTGCTACTAATTCTGTGAATGTCGTGTGTGCCTGCACGGGGAATGTTAGCACAACATAACCAGTTCTTCCAGAAGTGCATTGAACAGCTGAACCACCTAAAACACTAAAATACAGGTTTTAGTGTTTACTGTTTGTAACAGGTTAAAGGGTAACTTCAGTATTTTTCAACCTGGACCCTATTTTCACCATGTTTTTGTGTCTAAGTGACTAATACAACACATCACCTCGCCAGATTTCACAACGAGACTTCTCCTTGAGCGAGACTCTTTCCATAATGTCAGACACTTATAACAACAATCAGAGCCTGTCATGGCAAAAACAAGCTCTTTTAGTGGACGTAAATGACGATACCAGCTTGCCCCAATAGCACCATATTGCAGCCTGTGAGCAGCTGCCGTCTATAGCATTCTCCCTCAATATTGGACCAGTTTCAGACATTGTTGTCGCTGTTAGTCAGTTAGACACAGTATGTTTGTGTGTTTGTGTGTTTGTGTTGGCTCCAGGTTAAAAAATATCAATGTTACCCTTTAAGAAGCCTAATAGCAGAGGGGATGCCCCTGTATTTTAAACACATCAGACCTCCTGCCAGAGGGCAGGATCTGAAAGCAGGTGCTGAGGTTGAGTTTCTCGTGATTTGACGTGCTTTCTTCACCGTCCTCTGCTCATAAAGCTGCTGGAGGGTTGAACACAGCTCTCTGCCAAGCTTGGACCCCAGGGTGATCACCCTCTGCAGTTTGGCCTTGTTGGTCTCTGACAGCCCCCCATACCAAGTCCGGAAAGAAAAGGGCAGGAGGCTCTCTGTGTGGAGGACAAGAGGAGCTCCGTCCAGGTGCCTCGGCCTCTGTAGGAGGTGAATCCGTTGATGGCACCTTTTGACGATGGTTTGTGTGTTGTTGTTAAAGGTGGGAAAATATGTTAATATCAACACATCTGACCATCACATCTGGTCCTCTTCCACAGGTGGACCTCAACATTCAGGTCAAATAGCAGCTTCAATCCGCCGCTGAATAAGTAATAAAGGGAGACCACAGAAATGGCAGTGAAAACTCTCCTGTTCTATTTGTATGGACAGATGGAAGGGGGGGTAGCTGGTGAATAAAGCAGCTCACTGTAAGGTGGAGCGTGTTGGCTACATGGATAGAGCACCAGCCCAACAGGTCACAGTGAAACCAGAGCTCCTCCAGCTTCAGTTACCCCCCCACCCCGCCTGCCTCCACGGAGCAGCAGGCTAATTATACACGCCGCTGCTGTGGTTGTTAATGGTAACACAGCGTCTGGCACATTTTCACCTGGTGCTTCATGACTAAAAGTGAGCAGGAGCTGAAATGTAGGAATGGAGATTATAACTGTTGAGGGGCGGTTTTATCAAAAACTGTTGGTTTATTTATCACGCTATATATTCAGTCTTTCTGTTAATAAACACAAACGACTGTGCACCTGTTTGACCGTTCATCCCCCTCAACATGAGCAGGTTGTGTTCTGCGTGCTCAGCGCTGGCGTCTCAGACTGTAAGGTGAGCAGCCGAGGTGACGGTCGATGATGGACGGAGCCTTCTCTCTAGCTGTTCAATACATTTCTCAACAACTTATCACCGGTCCATAATAGCAGCTATTAATCTCGTATACGGGACATTGCATTTGCATGCTTTATTATTAGATGAATTTCAGTTTGCAGTCTGGTTAGACGAGTTCATCGCAGCTTAATTGTCATGAGTAAACTTTCAGAAAAATTATTCAGTTGTGACTGTACGTGACTGCATCCATCACATTAGATAGAGGAGCATGAAATAGCCACGGACAGCGATCATTTATAGCAGCAGGCTTTAGACGGCACCTAACATTAGAGAGATAAGCAGCAATGAGGATCCAGTTTCAGAGCTGAGACCAACATAGACTCACTTTAAACAAAGACATCTTGGCTGCGACGCTCATTTTGGCTCTGTCGTCTGTTTTCACATCAGCTGCGGCGAGAAGAGAAAGACATAAATCATTGTGTCATTAACGGATTGTGATTCATCACCACACACTTCAGACACTATCTGATAGTTATTTAAGGAAGGCACTGATGATCAAACAGGCTTTGAAATGAAGTCTGACTAACAGATAAATGCTGGCTGAAAAAATCATGTACTTCTACTCCATGACATTTCAGCTGGAAATATTCTACAATATTTATCTTACAGCAGTAGTGACTAGTTTCATTTCATGTTAAAATTGTACATAATATGACACACGATGATCTAACATACAATACATTGTTAAAGATTATTTAAAAGTCACATTTTAGATGACATTTTGCCTGTAAATATCTTAATGGTTCAATTAAAATAACTGTTTGAGTCCCAAAGAGGTACAATTATTCAATATATATCAGTATATCAATTTTTTGGGGCTTTTTCAATGCCTTTATTGATAGTAAGAGTGAGATAGTAATGAAAGGTGAAGAAAGAGAGGGGTTGACATGCAGCAAAGGACCACAGGCCACAGGTGAGTTATAGCGACGCCCCAATTATCCAATATTTTGCCAAAAAAAAGCAAAGATTAGAGAAAAGTTAAAATGTTTGCAAAACTTTTCTTCTTTAATCATCTCACGGTCCCTCAGATTTATCTTGTGACCTTTTGGAGGGGGCCGACCCAGAGGTTGGGAACCACTGGACTAAACTACCCAACTGTATATAAAGTAGTTAAAACTTGCTCAACAGCAAAATGATGCTTACACATTTTAACAATACTACAGTACTTTTACTTTTAATACTTTAAATACATTTTATTGATAATACTTCCAAGTAGGATTTTGAAGGCTGGACTTTTATTTGTAAAGGAGTATTTTTATACGGTGGTATCAGTATTTCTATTTAAGTAAATTCTATTCTCGAGCTTCCATAGGCAGTTGTGAAGAATATTTTGTACTTAAACAACACTTTTTATCCCCTTTCTTTATTTGAATGTTGTGTATACTTTGGCCTAATCCATATAACAGGCAATGGACCTTGCAAGTTTGGATTTTTAATCAGTTTAAGTGTATGCCAGAATATTTTCACTGGTTTACCTTGACGTCAGACAGCCATTTCCAACAGGGAACAGAAACCGTTGTATCCATCTATGCTTTCTTCAAAGCCACCAGACTCCATTGACAAAAACAGTCATTTTACCTCGCAGAACACGTGGATTGCTGGTCTACTGCTGATCGGTAAGTTTGTTTGTGTTATTATGTGACTTTGGTGTTTTAAAAGGTTAGTTCGGATTCACCAAAGTCACATAATAACACAAACAAACTAACCAATCAAGACAGTGGTAGACCAGCAACTCGCAGATTGAGCGAGGTAAAATTACTGCTTTTATCAAAGGAGTTTGGAGGCTTTGAAGAGAGCATAGATAACGGCTTCAGTTCCCCATCGCAAAGGCCTGTCTGATGGCAAGATAAAGTGGTGAAAATATTCTAAATATAGCGTACACTTAAACTGATATAGACTTTTTTTAAGTGGCTAAAATATGTTTTGCTTCTGGCCCCGTCCACAGCAGTACGTTGCTTTGCTCCTGTGTCAGTAACTCCTGTCTGCTTCTCCAGACTAGGGGCGTGCCGACCGTCATCTCCTGTAGGTAATACACTGACTATGGATAACTACCTCATACAACCCCACTTTAAAAAATCCGAACTATCTCTTTAACTTAAGTTGCACTTGTGGAGTTAATACACTGTAAAGCAGATGTCAGAAGGCCTGAAATTAGTCCAAATAACAATAAAAGATTTACTTTGGCTACATGTTTCTGTCGCTGTAAATTCTTAGTAAGTCAATCTTTTTCAAGACTTGCTTGTAATCTTTTTATGGTGGGGTTAAGAGAGGGACTAACTTAGCAGCACTCCGCCGCTCACATGGTTGAGACGTAAATCTGTCATCAAAGAGGAGTTAAACATTGTGAGCCTAAAAATACAACCTGATTTATTTCGTGAGCTGTTAAATGAGTTTGTGGAGGCAACTGTGCACGTGGGACGCACACTCCAAATATTTGGTTTGCAAGAAATGCGTGAAGAGAAACGTCATATTTCTGTTTTTTTATGTTCCTTCTGTTGCAGCTTAACATATAACTTTGTTCCTCTTGCCATCATTGTGTTTACATCATTGTGTATGACCAGTATTGTGCTACTGTGACCTTCTCCCTCTGTGTCACTGTTCACATGGCCAGTGTACCAGACAAAAGATGTTTGTCTCTAAACACAATAACAAACTGTGTGATTAAAGCAAGGCGGGAACGCAGCTTCACCTTTACACTTCTCCTCCTCCTCTGCGTCCAACAGCCTAGAAGAGTGAAAAAGAGGCAAAACATGAAGTCAGCCGGTGAAATATGAACACGGAGGAGGGGACTTAAATGAACTTAAATCGCCGGCTCCTGTGCCTTCTCTTTGAGATCCAGCTTACAATAAACGTCTTTGTGCTTCAGTTTGCAGCTCAAAACAATCAAGATACTGTGTCATATTTGCATGCTCGATAAAGCAACACTGTCACCTCGTGAGGTCATGAATGAGGACAAACACATGCAAACCACACCACCCGTGGGCTTTTAAGTAAAGGTGCTGCACCTGTCATACCTCAGGCTGCAGGTGTGGCTGCATTTTATGAGTGAAGAGCAAATATCACACGCAAACCATCAGCAAATTTGAAAGCCTTGTCTGAAAAACACATCATACATTTCACAGACAAAACACTGCAAACGGCATCTTCTTTGGGAAAAACCAGGTGCCTGATGTTGCACCACAGCACACAGACCCTACCCGCTGCTCTCCTCCATCTCATTGGCTGTGATCGGCTGCGTCCTGAAGCGTTCGCTGGTCTTGCGACTGCCACATGACCCGCCGGGGAGGTAACGTCGGGAGCGACGCCGCCCCCCGTCAGAGCCCGGCTTCATAGCCAGATCCAGAGAGGAAGTGGCTCGCCCAGCATCGGGGCAACTAGTGTCCAGAGCAGGAGGAAGGAAGGGAAGAAGGTGTTGAGGGGAAGACAGATATTGCTACTAGAGGTACACAGGCTGACAGTGACACACTCATGCAGGCGACCCTACACTTTCTCGGGCTGCGCTCCGCTCGCCGTCTGCTGCAGAAGAGCACTTCTCAACTGGCCCACCGACACCCGAGTGTGGAGCTGCGGGGCATCGAGTCCAACAGGGACGGGGTGCCCCTCCCCACTCAGCATGCTGGCAGAGTCCGGGGAACCCTGCCTGGAGGGGGGCGGGAGTGAGGGGAAGGAGGTGAGGATGCAGGTGTGGGGGGAACGTGGTGGGTGAGGAACGCTCTCAGAATACAGAAGTACAATCTCGAACCTTTCCGTCAAGAGCAGCCAAAGAAATGTACAGCTCCAATCATGAAAGGTGCAATGTTGTACTATTTTTTCTGACACTAAAGAGGTTGCCAGTCTCTGTTCCATAATGCCAGCTCCAAGAAAAAGCACCCAGATCAAATGATGGCAGGAAAAGTACCAATCAAATGCAGAATAAGAATCAGACTGGCTTTAAATCTCCCTGCAGGGACCCACTGATTTAGATCTCTTGGGTTTTAATTAGTAACAAAGGCCGCAGAGCAACTGGTGGAGTCATGGATCTGGTGCTGCTGAAAGGTCGCTGGTAAGAAGCAGACCAAGTTTTTACAATCTTCTGCTGTCAAATGCAAAAAAATTATCAGAAATGTTTTGTAAATACGTTCCCATTAAGGCTGTCAAAGTCAACAAAATAATAATAATACGTTAATGCCGCTAATTTCTTTAAAGCATTAACGCAATCAATCTTTCGGAGGTTGTAGCGAGCTTTAAAGCTAGAGTGAAGATACGGATATCATATGAAACTACAAAACCTCAGGAATCCATTGGTCCCACGTCATACTAGCTTGTAGAGAAGGAGCTTAAATATGTGATATATGTGAGATATGTGAGATATGTGAATGAAAATGGGTTCTATGGGTACCCACGAGTCTCCCCTTTACAGACATGCCCACTTTATGATAATCACATGGAGTTTGGGGTGAGTCATAGTCAAGTCAGCACACTGACACACTGACAGCTGTTGTTGCCTGTTGGGCTTCAGTTTGCCCTGTTATGATTTGAGCATATTTTCTTATCCTAAATGCAGTACCTGTGAGGGTTTCTGGACAATATTTGTCATTATTTTGTGTAGTTAATTGATTTCCAATCATAAATATATAGGCCTACATACATTTGCATAGAGCAGCATACAGTATTTGTCCACTCCCATGTTGATAAAAGTACTAACTACTTGATAAATCTCCCTTTAAGGTACATTTTGAACAGATAAAAAATGTGGAATAAATTTGCCATTATAATCGATTGACAGCCTTAATTCCCACATTCCCTTCACTAACCTCTTGTACTTACATTCAAGACCTATTTGAGCTCTAATCTGACCCAGGTCTGTGTGAAGCTGTTCAGCAGCAGTGAACTTAAACAAAGGGAAGTAGCAGGTGACGTTTTGTGCGTCAAACACTTCATTTCCTGCATTCTGGTGAATTTTTGTACACCAATTTCTGTCTTTTCTGCATCAAGTTATGGTGGAAATGTATTTATGTCTTGAGGTCAGAGATCAAGGGAGGGACCCCTTTGAAAATCGCCACGCCAGTTTTCCCTCGCCTCCAGACAAGCTAACGCTAGCTAGCTAATGACATGGTTGATACCGATGGATTCCTTAGGTTTTCATATGATACCAATATCTTCACTAGCTTTAAACCCGAGCCCACTACAGCCTCTTAAAGACAGTAATGTCGGCCGGGGTCGCCCCTGATCCTGTGGGTCTCAGAGGGTTTGAAAATTATTTTTTAGGGGTGCAGAGATGAAATTTAGGAGTGCTTGAGCACTGCTAAAAAGTCTAAAATTGCCAATGACAAGTAGGTCAGATTGTTTTAATGCTTCTGAAGAAGAGAAAACACACTCGTGTGCATATTCTGCATAATTTACATGTAGTTTTGTCCCATATACATTTTGTATAACCACATGAACTACTTTTTTTCTCTGTGGTTACGTCAACCTTCTGCTCAGCGATGATATTAATATGATGCCACCAAAATACTAACCAACTATCTGTTGTTCTATTTCAGGAGAACACCGACAGTTTGTATTGATGTCAAGGTGGAAAAGGTTGAAGCAGGTGACAGGTGTCACCAGGGGTTAGGAAGCGAACACGTTTTATTGGTGTTTGGACAAATTAAGCCCAAAACACCTGCTGCTCCCCTCCACAGACAGACACCTACACCGTGCTGCATCCACACAATACAAAACCTCTTTGGATATTTAGAGATTTTTACAGTTGTGTCTTAAAGTTACAGTTTAAAAAGATGTTCGCACTAGTGCTGCCCCCTCTTAGTCGACTAATCGCTCATTTTGGTCTTAGTTGGCGAAGATTTTTTTATGCCTTTTTCATGCTGAATGACTTATGCAAAGAAACTTATGAGCACATCTCTGGTAAACACAAGATGTAAAGTGGTGCTTTTTTGTGGTGAAACTGTGGAAAATCTGTCAATCAACTAATCGATTAGTCGACAAAATCAAATGAGTTTCTTTGGTCGAGGACAGCCCTAGGTCACACACAGATTTTTATGTCTCCAGCTTGACGAAGACACTGATCACCGTCAGTAAACAGAGATGAATTCACATATATGACTTTTAATAAAAAACATTATTGGATTGTATGAAGAAAAATTAACCCTATAGGTGAAGACTGTGTGATTTCCACATTGCTCACTCCTTCACTGCAGACATGACTCACCTTCTCAAGTGGTTGGACTCTGCAAGAGGGTCCTCTAATCCATTCGTAACCCCTCTTGTCCTGCCGTTAACTCTTTCACTGAGGCCATCTGAGTTCAAAGTCCCTTCTCTGTGGGCTTGGATCTCTGGGTCTGTCTCATCCCTCCTCACCCACTTGGAAGGTAGCTCCTCCATGTTGCCAAAGCGTTCGGCCAGTTCTCGCCTCCTCTCGGCTTTATAGCGAGCGATCCGCTCCGATCTGGGCTCCAGGACCGGGTTCTCCACTGCGTCCATGTTCCCTCAGGAGGATTCGAGTCGATGATTCTCTGCTTCTCGAATGATTGCAAAGCATTTAGGGAGAGAAAGCAGACGGGTTGTTCTTTCTCCACTTTTCACACAGGAGCCAAACTTTCCTCCGGTTAAATTCAGATTCCATCGGACCTAAAGACTTTCTTTGCTGAGAGTCCACCAATCAGAGGCTGCAGAACAAGCTGGTCCTTGGTGGGTGAGACATTGCTCCTGAAATAAGCAAACAAAAAACAGGTCAGAAGCTAACTCAACACATCTGCATCACCCATGTGGCCTTCAGTAGTCTGTACACGTCTTCCTAGAAAGGTTCATGACAACATGGATGAGCCTTCATTATACATTAACTCATTTTGCATCCTCTTCTCTCCTCTTGTAAGATGACCTGCACCAGCCTGCAGAGCCATGCAGGAATCTCCCCTTGCACTGAAACTCAACACCTCAGCAGCTCAGCTCCACTCGGAGTCTGCAGGCTTGTTGGTCTTCTGGATGTAACTTCAGCTGAACAAGTTTTGTTCAAAAGTTATCTAACAAGCCGCATAGCCAGCTGTGTGTCAATACAGAGCAGGTTATCTACCAAAAATTTGTTTAAATACCCAAATAACGACCTATCTGAATTACGACATGTTCCCAGGCAATGTGCACACATAGATGAGCCAAAAAAAGTCCCGGGTGGCGACATCATGGTTGCCTGGAGGTGAATAAACAACACTAACAACGCCTAAGGCGGTAAGCCACATATAAATAGTACAGATGATATGACACAATTTGCATTTAAAAACAGCAGCTACTGTAACCATCAGATCAGGTTCACAAATGAGTGACTGTGTGCGCTCACAGATATGTACGAAACCATAAATGTGTGTTTGCATATGTGTCTGTGTGCTCTCCAAAACTGTGGATGTCAGCATTCCTGATGTAGGAAGCACAATGGAGCCAGAACAAAGAGACGCGAGCCGCGGACTTAGTGCACCACATATATCTGACTGCAGCGGGGCCGAACGCTTCTGGTGGAGTTTATTTTATCAGGTTCGCAGTTAGACTGTTAGACTGCTGGAAAGAAATACAGAGTGATTATAGAGCATGAATGTAAAAGTCTGCACAACCAGTGGTGGAAAGTAACTAAGTACATTCACTCAAGTACAATTTTAAGGTACTTTTACTTTACTTGAGTATTTCAAATTGTATGCAGCTTTCTACTTTCTTCTTCACTACATCTCAGAGGGAAATATTGTACTTTTTACTCCACTACATTTATCTGACAGCTTTAGTTATGATACTGAGCTATATATTAAACAATCCAATAGTGCATAAAGTAGTTAAAATGTGCTCAACCTCCATCAGCTATCACATTAAAATGCTGCTTATGTGTTGAGGCATCAGTCATAATATTACAATACTATCATAATAATCTAAACTGTCTGAAAGGGACAATTCTGCCCAACAAGTACTACAAGTTACTTTAATACTTATATTAGTATATTTTCATGCTAATACGTTTGTACTTTTGCTTAAATAAGATTTTGAATGCAGGACTTTTACTTGTAATGGAGTATTTCTACACTGTAGTATTAGTATTTTTACTGAAGTAAAAGATCTGAGTACTTCTTCTACCACTGTGCACAACGACTTGTCAGATGGTCGGCCTCTAATCTGTCAGAAACACCCAAAACATAAAGCTATAAGGTCATATTGAATAAACTAAAGGTCACATTTGCAGAAAGTGTCAGCAGGAGATTGTAGATCCAAAACAGATCCAACTTTCCAAGATTCAGTGATCCCTACATGAGACAACAAGCTCAAAGATTTGCATTCTCTGTTGGCACTTCAAAACACGTGTACATGTGTATGCTTTGAACAAAAACAGTCAGCCAACCCTATCCAGACCCAGAGAGGGCAAAACCAGGAGCATCCCCAGCCTCATTGACGCCACACTCCTTTATGTCTTTGCTGGTAGAACAGGAGCAAGTGGCTCCACGCTTGTTTAAAGAGCAAAAGTCATGTGACAAGTTGGAGGATTGTCGATTGGAGAGGAGAATGCCATCAGGGCTCAACAGGGATCATGGGCTTCTAATCCAGCGACATTAGTTGACACTAAAGCCGGTGGATGAGCACACCTACTCAAACAGGGAAACTTTAACAGTGGTATAATATTCTAATGAAAACATGCAGAGGGTTAAACAAAAGCCCATTAGTGTCAAGCTAAGGGGATAAATCCAAATCTTCCACACAGTTTTTGGTATATTTCTACAGGTTTTACTCACAGTGCAGACATGTTACATCACAAGAGGACCTCAGCGTCCAGCAGCAGCAGAGTAAACCTGATTAACAGGCTAGCCAAGAATAAGCCTCCAGTCAATTACACCTGCCTTGGCAAAGGCTACCTGCATGAAAGCATGGAGCACCATAACTCAAGGGCAGATCCTCAAGAGGGCTTTCCTTCACACTTCCACTGACTATGTGAGTACCAAATGGCACGTGTAGCAGTAAAAATCATACATCTCACATACATTAAAAGGCATGCATGCTGTAGGGCAGAGAGTAAGAACAGCTTTTCTCCTCATGTAACCACCATAATCCACTTGGGGCGTAGCACATTAACAGCTGCTCTCATGACAGTTTTTACATTATGAACATATACTGTAAAGTTGTTCAACAAAAGTCCCACTCAGAATGTCAAACTCCTAATATTTCAATTGAATAAAAATATATCTTATACAAAAATATATCTTATACTTTATATACTGTATATGTTCTTAATATATATGTTCTTAATATGCCCTTGTACAAAGTATTTCTTCTTTATAATTGTAATGTAAATGTAATATAACTTATTATTTTAATGGAGCTTCCCAGCAAAAAGTATTGACAACAAACATCTTGAATATCTTGGATAAGGAATAGATGGTGAGAACATTTTAATCACAATTGAATGTCCAGACACATAGAGATACATACTCAATGTTATTTTAAGCTACCAATGTATGTTTAAATTTAACTTTTTACAGTAATTCATAGTGAACAGAAATAAAGTTTTCAACCAAAAGGCAGTTTCATTCGTGCGTAATTCGTGCGTAAATTGCGCGTAAATTGCGCATAAAGCATGTTCTGCTCCACTGACAAATTAATTTAGACCATTTTGGACATAAACCTGTCAACACACGAGGCTCACTGAGTGACTGGACTCCATATAACCTCCATGAATCAACGAAACCGACCGAACTTCAGCAGCTCAGACAGAACAAAGAGCAACAGTTTGTCATAAGTGATGAAATATTCAGAAGTTGGTGCGTCTGGTTACATTTTTCGACTGTAAATTGGTTGTTAGAGAGAGAACGAATGTAGAATGAAATACTTACATGCTGAGCTCCGTGTGAAGTGAGACCGGCGGTCCCTCCCCACCGGACTGTCGCTCCAAATGTAGTCACACCCGCAGCTGTGGAGGCGCTCAGTATTAATAGATGGACGAACCCTGGACGCCCCCTGTCTCCGTCCAGGAAGCAGCGATATGGCAACGAAGAGACGCAGCTCGAGTCCGGCTCGAGCTATGGTCTCGTGTGAGCTGCGTTTAAAGACGCTCCGAAAGTCCAACGTTCACTTCACGTCAGTTTTTTTTTTTTTTGTGGTAATTTCATTAATAAGATAAGATAAGATATTCCTTTATTAGTCCCGCGGTGGGGAAATTTGCAGTGTTTTTTTGTGCAAATTTGTTGATTAATTTGCACAACTGAAGCACAATATCAACCAAAATATTTTACCTAAACGTGTGGCCTCGTGTCAAAATGTAGTTTGAAAGTTTTTTTTTTATTCAATTCAATACAACTTTATTAATCCATGAAGGCAATTTGATTTGGGGCAAGTAAATACACACACATGAACACGCAAAGGAGCTATTTTGACTATGTTGGCTGATGGTGCCATTGTTTTTTTTTATTATTATTATTAAATAGATAAGTCATAAATATCATAATAAGTCACTTTTAAACATTACTTTGTGCTCATATCCTAAAAAAAGTGTTTAATTAAATAACGACAAAGTAATTGACACACAGAAAACTATATTTAAATTTTATTAAAGGGACTGTTTGTAACTTTCAGAAATGCTTGTTAACAGTGACACCTGTGGCCATTAAGTCAACGAAAGTCAGCGTCGGGCTCGCGTTTGTACTCGCTCTACATAGACATGAACAAGCATCGCTCAAAACAGTGAGGCGACACACGTCAGATGAAACCACAATGTCACTCTATATTTCACCTGCTTGGTAGTAATGTTGGCGTTATCACCTCCCGACAGCGGCTGGAGGGAGACACAGGCACCCGGTCGGAGATGATAACGTTTCTCACTGCGGAGCCCCGTCACTTCACAAGACACGGGAAACCTCTGTTGGTCTAGATATTCTCAGAGCTATGAAGTCTTCTGCAGTATGTAGCGAGCGCGCATGCACGTGAAGAGGTGGAGCGAGACAGCAGAGACTCCGGCCACATGCAAGCGCATGGGTGTCCTGACCCGGTAGATTTATACGTGTAAAAAGTTGCAAACAGTCCCTTTAATTGCAAATTTGTTGGTCAATTTGCACAACTGAAGCACAATATCAACCAAAACCTTTTACCTAAACGTGTGGCCTCATGTCAAAATCTAGTTTGAAAGTTGTTTTTTTTTTT